>JAFEMH010003158.1:0-97500 GCA_022495995.1 Adenophora triphylla var. japonica
TATGCCTCCTCCCACGAAGCTATGTCCCGCGCCCAGAGCAAATGCCATCTCCGGGATTGATCACGAGTGACCAAGGAAAATTTCCTCCCCTTCTTCCCAAGCATATAACCATATGGCTCGGGCCAAGGTCCTAGCAAGAGTGGTGGTCATCCGGTGAACTTCCTTGATCTCACTTCCTCTCCGACTCCCAGTGCCCCGATGCCACAGGTTCAGTATGGGCCTCAGTTCCAAGCCAGTTACTCCCAACCTTAGTTCAGTGTGTATCCCGAAGGCTATCAGGGTGGTCAGTACAATGTGCAGCCGAATGGTCGATGCGAGTCTCTCGAGAGAATCGAATTTGCCAAGATAGTATTCCGAGGTATCGGCGGTTTCATACCCAGGCGAGTTTTCTCAACCCGCGAGTGTGTTCTCCCCTTACTCAACATCTTTATGGTTCTACTCCTATTCGGCTCCGTGTGTCGATGCACAGACTCTCTTCTCTTGGTCAAATCGAGAGGTCAATCGGTGCAATACGGTTTCCCGAGAACCCCAACATGCGGTTCAATGGCTATGATATGTACGGGAACAGAATTCCCGGCTACGGTAGTTTATTGGACAGTAATCTTGATATCCCTAGTACCCTCGGTCTCCCACAAGCCGCTTTGCCCGTTGGACCTAAATCAGATTTCCCCATACCATCTTTGACAGTAGCTCCCGCTATCCCCCAGATTCCAGGTTTAACCCCAGAAGTAACGACCTTATTGAAGCAGATGCAACAGCAATTAGACAGACTAAATGTGGGTTCTAGCGGTCTCAGAGTGGTGGATCCAGCCCAGGTAACGCCTTTGCCTCACAAATTCAAGATGCCGAAAATGAACTTCGATGGTACTGCTTGTCCAAAAACGCACGTGGATACTTATGTAATGACTATGGGAGCGATGGGCTGCACGCCCGAGTTTATGGCATCCCACTTTCATTTGACTTTAAAAGGACCAGCTCTCACATGGTTTTGGCCACGAAACAAGAATGCCGCTCTACTTGGAGCCAAATTACGGAGACCTTTTTGGAAAAGTACGAGGCAACTTAGAATGGCGTACTACTCGGGATGATTTAGTAGGGACTATCCGGAAGGGCGATGAATCAATTACAAAATTTTATAAGCGGTTGGAATGCTAAGCTTAACGAGCTTTTGGAGCCCATTCCCCTTCGGGACCAAAGGACATCTTCTTGTCATGTGTGAAGCCCGGTACTTAGGGAAGCCATCGGGGAAAGGTTGGTATCCGGATTTGCGAGAAATGGTCGGAATGGGAGCTAGGAGTGAGAATAGATTGTTCAACCAAACCCCGAATGCGAATGCTAGTGGAAGCTTGATGGTAGTGGAGGTTTCGGATGCGGACGGCAAACCCGGTCCCGCCATGGCGCCAAAAGGAAGAGAAATAGTTAAAGATAACATTGTCAACAACCTACAAGGAGGGAAATAATGGTTCCAATGGTGGAAAGATTTCAGCCAAGGCCACATATAAAGTTTGATGATTTGGGTATGACTACGGAGGAGGTCTATAATGGATTACTCGGGGCCCAGGATGATAAAGCCGTTGGAGAACTACGGACACGCTAATCCTAATCCCAATCTGGATACAAGTAAATATTGTTGGTTCCACCGGTTTCATGGGCACACCACCAATAATTGCTTCTCGCTCAAAAAGATTATCCAAGGGTTGGTAGATTAAAAGAAGATTGAAACGTCCCCCTGTCCTAATGTCGTCAGCAACCCCCTGCCTAACAACACTGTGAATCTCATGGACTTTGGCCAAGACTATTTTGTTAATGTAATAGAATTTGGGGAACCCATGGATGGAAAGGTTAGTGATGATTGTAGTAGGGATGTGACTGATGTAAACTCTTGTTCTGAGGAAATGAAAGATAATTTCTGCTATGTTTTGTATCTTGACGATCTGTATGATTTGAATAATACTGTTGATTATGATGATTACGAAGAGAGTTTGATTGCCAACACCATATCTTCCATGGTTCCTTGGGATTCCCCAATCTCTCTAGAGGAACTCAGGATAGCGGCTAATGTGGAGGCCCCATTGTCTATAAATGAGATAAGGCAGGCGGCATGGCCATACAAAACTCGTCCTGTCCCGATTTCGCTAGCAGAGCTCAAGGAGGCCAGTAAAGATTTTGTGGTTGAGAAAGATCAAGAAGTTAATTTGCTGACTCGATCTGGAAGAATGTTGGGAACTAATGATGCAGATCCCTACGGGAAAGGTAAAGCGGTTGCAGTTGCGCGTCCCCAATCCTTTCAGAATCCATACAAACCGGCAGGAGATGAAGAAGTTCAGGAAGATCCAATCTTGACGCAGCTAAAGAAAACACAAGCCGATATCTCCTTATGGTCTCTACTTACATCCTCCTACCCTCATAAGCTGAAGTTAGAAGAGGCCCTGGCCAAAACGAAAGTGTCTGTCAATGCCACCCCAGACGAAGCCTGTCAGTTAATTGGGACTGCACAGTATGGAAACATTATTACTTTTACGGATCTTGACACACTTTTGCTTATGGTGCAAAGCATAACGAATCTCTACACATCACGGTACCCACTGGAAGGGCAGGCGGATTCCCCAGCGTGTTGGTAGATAATGGGTCGGGCTATGAATGTGCTCCCTGCTAAAATGATGAGTATGTTGGACATTAATGCACAAAACCTTAAACCATCCAATCAAACCATAAAGGCTTACGATTCCACATCCCGGGCAGTGTTGGGAATAGTCTCTCTGAATTTGATGTTTGGGGGCAAAGAAATGGTGGTAGACTTTCAAGTTATCGATATTCCGGTAACATTCTCAGTGTTATTGGGCAGACCGTGGATTCATGAGATTGGAGCGGTGGCCTCCACTCTTCACCAGTGTTTAAAATTTGTGCAAGATGGAGTGCTGACAACCATCTATGGTGATAGCGTTACGATCGGGAAACCCGGTACCAACACCGTACCGGTGATGGAAATCAAGCTCGACCAGGAAAACCCTATGCTCAGTGGATTCACAATTGAGAAACCTAAAGGACAGGTCTGCACCATAGATTTGACGACGTCTTCAGACAAGATCCCCCCTGTGTTGAAAATGCTGAGAGGTATGAACTATATCCATGGTCTGGGGCTGGGAAAACGTTAACAAGGACCGTGTCAGCTTGTGGAGCCAGTAGCCAAGAGGAATAGGCGAGGCCTAGCGTATGTAATGACGAAGGAAGACAAAGCGTATGATAAGACTGAAGCGTTTAAAGAAAAGATGGCCTCGAAATTTCTTTGGAAGGAGGTACAAAAGGCACGAAATGCGCCGTCTGATTGGTCTTTGAACCAACACTTTGTCAAGGATGATGGAGAAATGTTTGTTTGCCCAGAGCCAAAGCTGAGCCAAATGGAAGAAAGAATGAGAACAATTCAGAGGCTTGCCAATAGCCAGAGTCCGGTGAAGGAAATGTTAGATAACTCGCCCAAAAGGCCAGGTGTGACCGCCACCTACGAGAACAGCTACCACTTCTGGGGACCTGAGTATGTGAACCAGCTTGAGAAGCTCGCTTTGGATGAATCTGTTGTGCACAAAATCCGTGGGATGGACCCTTTAGATATTGACGGTGAGTTGACAGAATTGTTTGAGAATCAGGGGCTGGCTGAACCCGAAGTTGGCGTATCCACAGAGAAGTTTCCTGCAGAAGGTTTTGTTCTTGTTGAAGATCTCGGAGATTTGATTGACTTTTCCTCTGATAGTGAGGTAATAGGCTGTCTTTGGAGTTTGGGAAAGGACCGGTTGCAGATCTGAATAGTTTGAAGACCATCACAGAGGAGCCGCTATAGAACTGGACTTCATTCCGGGGGCCGGTTACAGACATGGAGACTATGATTGGAAAGCTTGGGCTCAAACCTCGTCCCTGTCCATCCGAGTCTAAATTTGTTCCCCGTGTCCTGAGTCAGTCCCCAGAGTCCCTTGTGATTGAATTTGAGTCCTCCGATCGGTCCGATGTCCTCACGACAGAAGACCGTCTTCGAGTTGTAAACACTGTTTTTCCTTATGCCTTGAATAAAATAATCGATCTTTCTGAGTATCCTGTGATTGCCAATCTAACAATTGAACACTTAACTAAAATTAATCATCAAGATTTGAAAATAATTAAGCCAGATTCAATTGAAGATAATGCAGACTTAATAAATGAACAAATTTCAGAAAATAATTCAAAGCAGGTTCGTGAGCAAAAGGAAAGCCGGGCCTAAGCTGCCGATGAGATATTGACGACAGTGAACCTGGGAACAGCCGAAGAGCCCAAAGAAACGCAGATTGGTAATTTCTTCTGCGGAGATGAACGGGTTGCCCTGGTTGAATTGCTTAAAGAATATGTGGACGTCTTTGCTTAGTCTTACAAGGATATGCTCGGTCTGGATTCATCTATCGTAGAGCATCGGATACCCCTAAATCCAGAAATTAAGCCGATCAAGCAGAAGCTGAGACGGATCAAGCCCGAGTGGTCCTTGCAGGTGAAAGAAGAGATTGAGAAACTCTTACGGGTAGGCTTTATCAAAGTAATTGAATATCCGACCTGGTTGGCAAACATAGTCACAGTTACAAAAGCAAATGGAAAAGTCTGGGTTTGTGTAGACTTCCGGGATCTTAATAAGGCTAGTCCCAAAGATGACTTCCCTTTGCCTAACATTGATATGCTGGTAGATGCAACTGCGAACTACGAGGTCAAATCCTTCGTTGATGGCTTTGCGGGTTATAACTTGATTAAGATGGCTGAGGAAGATCAAGACAAAACAGCATTTACAACTCCATGGGGTACGTATTGTTACACTGTGATGCCATTCGGGTTGAAGAATGCTGGGGCTAGCTACCAGAGGGCCGTCACCACCCTGTTTCACGACATGATCCACAAGGATATTGAAGTGTATGTGGACGATATGATTATTCACTCAAAAGGGTCGGACGGGCAGCACTTCAAGGATTTAAGGAAGTTCTTCAACAGACTTCGGGAACATTCTATGAGGCTAAATCCCGCCAAGTGTACTTTTGGGGTTATCCGGGGTAAAGTTTTGGGCTACATGGTCACAGAGAGAGGCATCGAAGTAGATCCCAGAAAAGTCAAAGCGATTGTCGAGATGAAGCCACCCAGAACTGTCTCCGAAGTGAAAGGTTTCATGGGTCGTCTGCAGTACATCAGGAGATTCATCAACCAGCTGACCTCTATATGTGAGCCAATCTTTAAGTTATTGAAGAAGAATCAGGAAGTGGTTTGGAACGAGGAATGCCAACTGGCTTTCGAAAGGATCAAAGCTTACCTCGTCAATCCTCCTATCCTTTGCCCACCTCACAGGAACAAGCCTTTACTTCTATATCTGACGGTCACAGACATAGCTATTGGAGCCATGCTAGCACAAGAGAAGAAGGATTCCAAGGTCGAGAACGCCATATATTTTGTCAGTCGTAAATTCCAAGGTAGCGAGTTGAATTACTCTGCCCTTGAGAAGACGTGCGCAGCTCTGGTTTGGGTAGTTGGAAAGCTGAAGCACTATATGCTATCCCACACAGTGCACTTGGTCTCCAAGATGGACCCAATCAGATACCTGTTCCAAGGCGACAGAGGCAACATTTCTACCAGATTGGCAAAATGGACTTTCTTCCTAGCTGAGTTCGATATCAAATATGTGATCCGGAAGTCAATCAAGGGACAAGCTCTGGCAGACCAATTGGCTGATTTCCCCAGTACAGAATCCCGAGGGCCGGATCTCCAGTTTCCAGATGAAGGGATTCTCGTTATAGAAAACGGAAACCGATGGCAGTTATTCTTTGATAGAGTGACGAAAAAAAGAGGAAATGGTATCGGGATGGTGCTGGTAGACCCGAATGATATGCATACCCCTATTGATATCAAGCTGAATTTCTCGGTCACCAACAATGCGGCCGAGTATGAAGCTTGCATAGCTGGTCTTGAGGCTGCCCTGGAACGACATGTGGATGAGTTGGAAGTGTTCAGTGGTTCCCAATTGATAATCAACCAGGCCGCTAACAGATGGAAAACCTCAGATCCATGCCTTCAGAAGTATCACACTTACATTGCAGAGCTCGTCGGCCAGTTCAAGGAAGTGTCGTTCCAATTCCTACCACGAGACAAGAACAGATTTGCCGATGCCCTAGCTACTCTGGCCTCCTTGGTAGAGATCCCAGAAGGAAAGTCAATTAAACCGTTCAGGGTCGGTAGGCGAGAAAATCACATATCTTCTTGTGAAATAGAGATTGAAACCGTCAATGAGCCGTGGTACAGTCAGATTTTCCAATACCTCAAGCATGGTGAAGCATCTCTCCCTGCCGATGAAGAAGGAGACCCAAAAGGGATTCATGACAAGAGTCTGCAGTCTTTGAAAAGGCTATCAGCTCAGTACGTCATATTCGACAATTAATTGTGGAAGAAAAGGGAAGGTTGCCCCCTCCTGCTCAGCATTAGCAAAGAAAAGGCTCAGAAAGTAATGGAAGATGTTCACAATGGCGCCTGCGGACCTCATATGAACGCTCGATCTCTCATGCATAGTATTATCAGACTGGGTTACTTCTGGATTACTATGGAAACTGATTGTATTCAATTTGTGCGAACCTGTGACAAATGCCAGCGATTCTTCAATCTGAACCATATCCCTCCTCATGATCTCTACTGTATGACAACTCCCTGGCCCTTCGCAACATGGGGAATTGATGTCATTGGGAAGATAACTCCGTCTGGGAGTAATGGGCACTCATTCGTATTAGTTGCTGTGGATTACTTCACAAAGTGGGTAGAAGCTGCATCTTACAAAGTGCTCACGGCTAAGAAAGTGGCTCGCTTCATAAAGGAGCAGATTTTACGCCGCTACGGAGTCCCTAATGAGATTATTTCGACAATGGAACCCATTTTGAGGGAGAAGGCGATCGCACCTTCTTGAATACGGGGTCAAACGTCACAAGTCTTCGCCATACGGACCGCGGACAAGCGGTCTTTGTCGAGGCCGCCAATAAGAATTTGGAGAGGATCATAAAGAAGATGGCCGAGCGAGGAAGGGATTGGCCAGAAAAGCTGCATTTAGCATTGTGGGGCTACCGCACTTCAATTCGGACTGCTACCAGTGCAACCCCTTACGCTTTAACCTATGGAATGGAGGCTGTTATGCCCATTGAGCTAGAGATTCCATCCCTCCGGGTGTTGCTTGAGAATGAGATAAATGAGGTTGACTGGCTCCAAAGTCGATACAACGAGTTGGCACTGATGGATGAACGCAGACTAAAAGCCATGGAGCACAATCGGGTATATCAGAAAAGAATGGCCCGTGCCTTTGACAAGAAAGTGAAGCCCAGAGACATCAAGGTTGGTGATTTAGTTCTCAAGATGAAGCACACCAAATCGGAAGCGGTGCATTGGGAAAGTGGGCACCTGTTTGGGTTGGACCGTTCCTAGTCAAGAAGATATTCTCCGGAGGAGCAATGCAGCTAGCGGATCTGGATGGTAACCCATTTTTGCACCCCGTCAACGGAGACAAGTTGCGGCGGTATTATGTGTGATTGAGTCTTTCTCCCTTCTGTAAATAAAATAGAAAAAAAAGAAGAAAAGAAAAGAAATAAAAATAAAGGCACAACAAAACTGTCCCAGATGAGACTGAAAACCTCTCAAAAGGCAGTCCATGCAAAAACAAGGGACGCGCCAGGTGCTAAAAGAATATACCCAGCTAGATTGAAAACCCTAAAAAGGGCGGTCTAGGTAAAAAATAGGGTTGCACCATGCCCCTCTTCTGTCTTCCCCTTTCTTAAACACAAAAATTGATTGAGTCGAACTACGGAGACCTGAGCCCCTTAGTTCTCTTACAAAAGGGGAACGTAGGCAACCACTTGTGGTTCGGTCTAAAAATGCTGCAAAATCTTATGTCTTGTCAAACTGTGTTTTGATTACAGTTCCGAAGTTTTTTTCAAAGGTTTATTTGGAGTTAATATTCTCTTTGATGAGTTCAAGCACGGCCTACTTTTGACTCAAAAAGCCTGCTGCGAATAAAAGGAACAAATTTTTCAACGTCTATTTCGTCTGCATTAAATAATCAGAGGATACTCAGTTTCCATACAAATAATTCCTACTCTTAAAGCATAAAAAAAAAAAAGAAAAGAAAGTCTCCTATCTCCCAGAAAAGCATCTAGAAACTCGTCCCCGCTCCCGAACTCGTTCCTCTGTCCTTCCTTTTCCTCGGTCCCCGGGAGGTCTTTGACCTAGGAATGTCAAATAAGTCGGTTTGAGCCCGTCCCAACTCAGGAATAACGCGCACCGGCGATTCAATCAGACCAGTCTCCCTCAAGGCAGCCCTAGCAATTCTCTCATGTCTCAATGCGTCTCTGCGAGCCATCACCTCCGGATCATCCCTCAGAGTAGCCCTCCGGATCTCTCGTTTCTTATAGTCCTCAGCAGCATCGCCGGTAACATTATCTGGGTTGCCCCGTGCCTCTGTATCCCTGAAAGATCGTTTGGATGGATAATCTGCTCCCAAACATTCCCGGCGGCGAGCCTCTATAGCCAACTGTGCAAGACCCTGATGCTCCTCATACCAAATCAGATACTCTGTGGTCAGAAATGTAAACCCCCTGGACTGTCGAAGAAGTACCCGAGTGGGAAGAAAACCCTCCAGGAAAGATCTGCTGAAAAACTGCATAGACTGGGGCTCGGTCATAGACATCAGAACAACATCGTTCATCAGCCTCTCCCTCAAAGCCCGAACAATCTACTGAGGGTACCTATACTGTCTGCTCACCAGTGATGGGATACAGAAAGAAGATACATGCAAGCACAGCAGCGACCACCAGTGATCCATCACGAATGTCTCTCGTAGTGCAAGTTCCGGGCGAGGAATCCAAGCTCGAATCAGTAGTCCCGTACCGCGACAATCTCACCTGCCAACTGTCAACGGCCATATCCCTCAGCAGTTTGTGTGGCCGGGTTACCCAAGGCATTGCTATCCGACCCTCTGGTAATGGCCCAATCAAGCGCAACCTCTCAGAAAACCACAAAGATAACAAACTGGGACTGCCCGCTCCCATGAAATTTGATCCCCACCTTTGCTTTGTCAATTCCATGGTAGGTCTCGGCCCGATGTGGTGGTACGATGTCCATCTCCCCTTGGCCGGATTGAATTTGACGAAGATCTACACCCCGGTCACCCCTCAGTTGCCTGACAGTCCCCAACAGCGCGCTTGAACAGATTCCGACATACCCACAGAAATAATAAACCGACAGGGTGAATAACATGAATATATCCAAAGAAGTACAAAGGTCAAACCACTCAGGACGGGACAGACGTAATCTAGTCATATGAGTCAAGTCTATAGACCCATCATCCAGAATCATAAATAGCACTTGGTCCGATGGCAGACGCAAGAAATCCGACAATTGTTTCACAATCGATCGGCTGTCCCGGGGGAATGCTACAGTTGTCGCCTCACCCAAGCCTGTTAGTGCCCTAAAGTCTTCCATGGTTGGGGTCAAATCATTGTACGACAAAGAAAAGACATGTCGCTCTGAATCCCAGAAGCAAGATGCAGCCCGAAGCAAATCCCAGTCAACCTTCCAGTCTTTCAAGGACCAAATGCATGGCATATTGTACCGCTTGTCAATGACCCTCCTATGTTGCCTCAAATGAAATCCCCAAATTTCAACAAAATCCTGATGAAATTGACATTCCCGGGAAGCAACCTCTTTGTTATAATGCTCCATTGCAGTCGAAAGTACCGATCTTGGTCAAAGAAATCGCCTATCTACCAAGAAGGGATTGCTGGTTTCCTCTGTTAAGAAAACAGTTTTTGCAAAATGAAGTCGGAGCTGGGTTTTAAAAGGAGAGTTTGTTACGAACTTTATTAAGCCGCGCGACACAACTTGCCATACTAGCATGAGATGTCGGGCGACACTTTCAGCCTTCACCATGCACCAGTCATAGAATCCCCCACTCGCCATCGCCGCCATACACCTACCCATACATATTCAATCCTAAGATACACAATATCTGGGGGAGGGCCCATTTCACCACATGTACACACCTTAGCTGATATAATGTCATTACCTCATGAACAAACCCGGTGTAGCTTATCATTCAATACGATCATTTTTTTTTCATCTAACCATCGTCCCATTCCTTGAACAGACAAACTTGTGCAAATAATCTAACAAAGTTTGATCTTCGCTAACCAAGAAATATCATAACCAAAGTTTACTGCTCAGAAGTGTTGCGTTCCCGCAGAGTACAATTAAGCACATTTGAATCTTGGGGACTGTACCTCAATCAAAAGTTGAAAACAAAAGAAGTGCAAATCCAGCAGTCTTTCCAGCAAATGTTCATCAAAGTTATCAGCCCCGTTGCCAAATCGCCAGCAAAGTTCGTTTTTTTCTGATAAATCAACAGGCAGGATTCTTGCCCCACTAAACAAAGGTCAATAATTCCAAAATCAGTCAAGAGTCAATGAAAGCCATACCCTGACAAAGTCACAAAACAACAAATCGTCAACAACAGTAGTGCAAATCCCCGGCAGTTATATCTATCCCCAGCAAAACCAATGGTAGCCTCAGTCCCTCCGGCAGCTGCAACTTCCCAACAATCATCAGCAACAGTAGCCTCAGTCCCTCCGCGGCTACGAGGTAAGCACGTGGCAGGTATGAAAACATGTCTCGCCCAAACTGTCAAATCATTATGTCTAAAAATCACTTCCTTCAGTTCATTTCATTATTCGGGTTAAGACGCCTCCTAACAGTCTTTTATCGGGTCAGACACCTCTAAATGGTCTATTCAGGTTAAGACGCCTCCTAATAGTTTTCTATCGGGTCAGACACCTCCTAATGGTCTATTCGGGTTAAGACGCCTCCTAACAGTCTTTTATCGGGTCAGACACCTCCAAATGGTCTATTCGGGTTAAGATGCCTCCTAACAGTCTTCTATCGGGTTAGACACCTCCTATTGGTCTATTCGGGTTAAGATGCCTCCTAACAGTCTTTTATCGGGTCAGACGCCTCCTAATGGTCTATTCGGGTCAAGACGCCTCCTAACAGTCTTTTATCGGGTCAGACACCTCCTAATGGTCTATTCCACATATTCCGAACTACGATTTGGCTTGATTCCCTCCCCGGGATACGTAGGAATCCTTTCTTAAAAAACGTCCAGCCATCCGATCC
The DNA here is from genome assembly GCA_022495995.1 of Adenophora triphylla var. japonica. NCBI lineage: Eukaryota > Viridiplantae > Streptophyta > Magnoliopsida > Asterales > Campanulaceae > Adenophora > Adenophora triphylla. The sequence continues at coordinate 11,194 of JAFEMH010003158.1, forward strand.
ACCAAGTCATCGTCCAGTCCTCCGCCTTATCCCCAGCCGCTCATTGGGATTGGGTCCTGTTTGTCGACAACCTCACTTCTTCCATAAGTGACGTTGCCGAGGGGTTCTTTGAGTACGCCAATCCAATTCGCGACCCTTTTAAAGTGCTTTTTAATGCAATAAAATGGCACTAGGAGCATTTTGGTAAATTCCCGGTCAATTCCAAGTCTTCCGGAAACTTATCTTAAAGTTCTTATGAAGGAAGTACTTGTGAATGATTTTTTCCACACAAAAGGACCTATCAGGAATTAGCAGTTTTGGACCTGTTGGGAATTATCACAGAAGGTTCCAGAATCAGTTATTTATGCCAAAAATGGTTACATGGCTGGATAGGTCGTGCGGCACAATTGACCATGGAAAAACGAAACGAATGGCCGTGCGACACAAGTGACCTCATCCTTACAGCCTATAAATTGGACCCTCCCCCTCTCATATCTGGATCCCTTTTCAATACCCTAAAGTCACTCTGCCCAATTGACGACAGAAAATCCCCTCTCTCCTCAAACCACACCAAAACCCCCCAATTCCATCCTCCCTTCACCCAAACCATAAACCCATCTTCACATAACCCACCTTCCTTGGAAGATCTGAAGAGAAGCAGCCAATTGGTGTTCATTTGCACTCTCCAGTAGCTGAATTGAAGGCTTCCACACCTAATTTGGTGTAGAAGTAGAGGACTACAAGGGTAACGAATTTCTTCACCTTCCTTTCTCATTTTACTTGTTCATTTTAAATTGTTCTTCTCTCCACTTGATAATCAAGATCCATTTGCCTTAGATTATCAAGTGGCAACTACCATATCTCTGTTTAATTGGTATTGCTTGGTTTAATTGCATATTGGTATTGTGATTGTATCTCCCTTGGTTGCTTAGTGCTCAAGGGAGTGTGGATCTCCCATATCCATGCTCCCTTGGGTGATTCGTTGCTAATTTGTGTTAATCTAAATTGATTTGATGTGCTTGATAGATCTGAATTTGATCCTTGTTAGTTTCTGTTCTTAAATTGTGAGAATCCTGCTGATAGTCAAGTTATGTCACGCGACACAAGTGACTTATCAAGTCCTGTGTCACGCGACACAAGTGACCTATCTGCAGAGAGTCATATTTCAGTTGTAATTCTGTTCCTCCTTTCCCTTCTTTTGCTTGTCACTCAAATTAGGGTGTGGATCCTCCATATCCACATTCATTTTGAAGTGACTGCATAGATTTACTTCCCTTTTGCTTAATAATGTAAAACCTCTGCAAGTTGATCTGTAGTGCCACGCGACACAAATGGCCTCTCAGGTTCTGTGTCACGCGACACAACAGGCCCTTGCGGTTGTATGTTTTGTTAATCCTTTTTGTAATATGGGATGTGGCCTCCCATTGTCAATGGCTCACAAGTTGTTTCTTCTTCCTTCTGAGCAATAAAACAAAGTACTCCTTTGCATTTCATATATATATTGTCTCACACACTAGCACACACACTTGAATGTATTGAATGTTGAATGTTAGAAAGACTCGTCTACGGACGAGGCGTGTTGGGTGAACTCTCGGTTCTTCCCAACACGTAACCTGACCCCCGAACCCATTTTCTCTTTACAAAAGGTTTTCAATGTTTCCTTTAGAACGGCGTGGCGACTCCTTTATTTCCCTTTTTATTTTTTTCGGGCGAGCGCACATTCAGATACAGCTACAGAGGAGGAGCAACGGAGCGACACAGTAGGTCCAAGCAGCAAATGGGTACACACCGCAAGCGAATTGTCCTTCAGTCCGAAGGACTACTTTGGGTTCACTTGAGCAAGATTGGATTTCTGTTGAAGAACCTTGTTGGTATCGAATCGTGGTCGAGTCTTTTTCAAGGGGGGTGAATGAAACATCTACAGAGGAGGAGCAATGGAGCAATGCTGATGCTGAAAGGAGCAAGGATGTTCTTTGAACCGGGTCTTGAAAAGGACCAAGGGGCTTCAGGCGGCCGCCCCGTTCTCACCCAGGCGTGCGCCTCACTTGAAGAACATCAAGGCCAAGTATCTGGGCTCGAGGCGGGAGCCTCAAGAATGCCCAGGCGGGCGCCTCAAATGACGGGCAGATTTGCTCACATTGTTGATGCTTTATTCGTTGTTGTTTTATTTAATTAACTTAGGGGTATTTTGGTACTTTCTTTGCTATTTCGTTTTAGGGTTTTAGGAGAGTATTTAAACATCTTTATGGCTTTGAATAACTTAGTTTTGGATTTTATGAATTGAATTAAAGGACAAGAACGGTTGTGCCTTCTTTGTTATCGAATCTTGTTGGTTTTCGTTCGGTTCCATCTCATAACCCCCGTTTCCTACATCACATTGCAAAATGGATGGAGGGAGTAATTATATCCAAGACAAGTGGGGAACATTATCCTCTTTACTTGACACGTGTCACGCCATCATTGGAGGGATATCTCTAATGAGATTACGTTTGGATAAGATTAAGGCTGGCAACTTGACATGTGGCCTGACTCTCACCTGGAGACATCAACATACTGAGAGAAACGAGATGCGACATACAGCATGCGGGAACCAACATGCAACATGCGGGAACCAATATACGACATGCGGGAACCAACATGCAACATGCGGGAACCAATATACGACATGCGGGAACCAACATGCAGCATGCGGGAACCAATATACGACACGCGGGAACCAACATGGGAACCAATATACGACACGCGGGAACCAACATGCAACATGCGGGAACCAATATATAACATGCGGAACCAACATGCAACATGCGACATGTAACAATCATAACATTAGCTGCATACAACATGAGACATGCGACATGCGACCTACGACATGCAACATTCAATATGTGAGAACCGCAAGCCATTGGAGACAACCAGAACCAGAACCATAACTTTGGCTACAATCATAACAATAACAATAAATTTAGCGACAATCATAACAATAACCATAACTTTGGCGACAATCATAATAATAACCATAACTTTTCGACAATCATAATATTGGCGAGAACCAACAGCGAGAACCATGTTTTTGACGAGATCCTCACAAAATAGGCCCCCTATAGACCATATTCGAACTTGGGCCGGGTAAACACTTATGGGGCAAAATATTTTGTTATTGGCACATCAAGAATGAGCAACAGAGTGAATAGATGAATGGTTGCGGGTTTAATGACAGGACTGAACGTCTCATCATAATCAATCCCCTCTTGTTGTGTGTACCCTTGAGCCACAAGTCTAGCTTTGTAATTTCAAGTGACCCGTCAGCCTACCGTTTGACTTTATAAATCCATCTGCTGCCAACAACATTATGATTCGGTTGAAGGGGAACAAGAGACCATGTACCATTTTTGCGGAAAGCCATAATCTCCTCATGCATTGCTCGTTTGCAGTGAGACAAGGGTGCAACCTGTTTGCAGGTATTTGGTTCGAAGAGCGGACATTCCACAGCCGTTGCACCTATACTACTAGAAACATCTGTTTTAGCGACGGAATACTCGGCGGCGAAATATTTTCGTCACTATATAGCGGCTTCCGCCGCTATATATCGGCGGAAATATTCCGCCGCTGCGTATTTCGTTGCTAAAACGGAATATTCTTTAAATATTCGTTTTAATTCCGCAGCTGTTGTTTGTTGACTGGTCTCCGAACTTTATCGGCGGAATATTCCGACGGTAGAATATTATCAGCGACAGAATTATTCCGTCGGTGGTAATTTAATTTTTTTTATATATTTTTAATTTTTTCAGCGGCGGAATTACTCCGTCAGTGGTAACTTTTTCACAGTTTTTTGAAAAAAATAGTTAATTTTTTAACAGTGTATGTTAAGTTCTATAAAAAAGTTAACTTTTTTTTTTTTTTTAATTTTTTTTGGATAAAGAAGACTATTTTAGACTTTTTTGTACTACATACATTTTTTACAAAAAGTTATATAAAAAATTATGAATTTTGAAAGAAATAAAGCTTAACTTTTTTTTTCTTTTTTTTTCAAATTAGGTTTTTAAAATTAATTTTTAACATAATTAAAAGGAGTTACGAAAAAGATAATTTTGTAACAGCTTTTGAAAAAAAAAATTAACTTTTTAATAGTTTTTTGAAAAAACAGTTAACTTTTTAACAGTTTTTTGTTAAGTTTTATAAAAAAGTTAACTTTTATTTTTTTTAATTTTTTTGGATAAAGAAAACAATTTTAGACTTTTGTTTACTACATACATTTTTTGCAAAAAGTTATTTAAAAAAAGTTATGGATTTTGATAGAAATAAAACTTAACTTAACTTTATTTTTTTTTATCAAATTTGATTTTTATTCTCACCGACGGGATTATTCCGTCAGTGGTAATTTATTTATTTTTCATTTTTTATAATTTATCAGCGGCGAAATGATTCTGTCAGTGGTAAATTAATTCTTTTTTTAATTGATCAGCGGCGAAAATTTCCGTCGGTGAGAAATTCCTAGCATTGGAATAATTCCGCCGCGGGATAAAAATATAAATCCAAGATTACGATCTTGCGCAGTGGTAAATTATTTTTCATGTAACAATCACTCTGATGAAACCAACTCGGAGCATTTTCTCAATCTCTTCTTTTACTTGCAAGGACCACTCTGGCTTGATCTTGCGCAGCTTACATTTTGGCAAGGCTTGGATTCGGGATCCGTGGGAATTCGTGCTCTACGATCGAGGGATCGAGTCTGGCATGTCCTGGTATGACCAGGCGAACACGTCAACATACTCCCGGAGGAGGCTTATCAGGGCTTCTTTTTCTGTATCGGCGAAGAAACTGCCCACTTGTGTCTCTTTAGGCTCTTGCACTGACCCCAGGTTCACTTTGGTCATAACCTCTTCGGCAGCTTGGGCCCGGTTGTCCTCTTGGTCAACTACACGCTCGAGAACTTCCTTAATGTATTGTTCGTTTAATGTGTCTGCTTCTTTATCAATTGAATTATTAACGTCTTTTAAGTTGTTTGTTAACTTATCAGTTGTTAAAGTGGCAATGAGAGGATACTCCGAAAGGTCAGACTTTTCATTAAACAAGAACGGGAATACATGATTGGCTACATTATCATAGTCTTCCGGCGTAAGGCCGTTGGACGACTCAGAGGACTGGACTTTGACAAGGACTGACTCAGAGGGTTTGAGACCGGGTTTAGGGAGATGTGGGTGCGGGCCCAGCTTGTCTTCCAGTTCTGCCTGGCTTGCCCTTGGTCCGGTGAAAGTTACCCAATTCTTCAGTGGCATTGCTGGATGCTTGATGAGGGTGCGAGGATCGAGAGGCTTGGCTTCTGCTGTCCCAATCATGGCAATCATGCTATTGTCGGAGCCCCAGTCGATCAAGTTTAGCAACTCCATGACTTCTTCAAACAGACTCTGTAGAGCTGGTCCACTGAGGGCATCCTCTATGAGCTCTGGTTCCTTTTGCTTTGGACTTACTGTCTCGAATGTGGCCTCGGCGGCTGATCCGAACAATCTGTTTCCCATAGAGAGTACCTTGAGTTGCTCCTCCAAGTCTGGGATTCCCTTGAGTGTGTACTCGTGCTGAACTGTGGTGGCAGTTGGTCCAGGTAGAGCTGTGATGTCGAGGAACGCTCCCCTTATCGAATTAGCTTTGAGTCCTCTGAAACGCTTGAGGTCCCGTGCTAGCTGTTCCATTCTTCCAGTAGTCTTGGTGCTGACTATCCCTGCTTCTTTCTCATCTTCATCGGTTCATTGTCGGTCCCCTCGGTTCTGCTCGGTTCATTGTCGGTCCCCTCAGTTCTGCTGTCGGTTCCCTTGTCGGTCCCCTCAGTTCTGCTGTCGATTCCCTTGTCGGTCCCCTCAGTTCTGCTGTCGGTTCCCTTGGTGAAGTAATGAGCGAGGTCAAAGCTGTAAGGTCGGAGATTGGGTGTGCCGTCGGAGGTTCCCCTTTTGTGGGCTGCTGCCTTGGTGCGGGCGAGCCTTTTGTCTTCCTTGATGTCAGCCGGTGTTGGCACGTAGCCAAGCCCCTGGACCGTGGTGTGGTCCTTGACTTCAATGACTTGGTGTTGGCCTTGCAGCCTTTTGCCGAGTCCCAGTCCTGGGATGAAGTTCATGAGTATCATCATCCTCATGGCAGGAGGAATCTGATCGTGAGACAGTGGAAGGTCCACGTTGCATATTTGGATCTTGGAGGTCTCCAGAGTGAATCCAGTTAATGGCATGTCGTCATTATGCTTGATTTCTAACACTGGAATGTCGTTGGTGCTGGTCCCCTCGGTGGTGACACTGTCGCCGTAGACTGTGGTTAGCTCGTTGCCTTGCATGAACTTGAGGCACTGATGAAGGGTGGATGCTACGCCATTGATTTGATGCAGCCAGGGACGCCCCAGAATGGCTGTGAAAGTGATTGGAATGTCCAACACTTGGAATTTTGTGGGGATCACCCGCTTGCCGAACCAGATGTTAAGAGTAGCAACCCCGAGAACTGTACGAGAAGTAGAGTCATAGGCCTTGACAGTGTGGACTGAAGGCTTAAGATCTGTGGGCTTGATGTCAAGCGGAGTCCATCATCTTGGCGGGCAAGACATTCATTCCGAGAACCTCCGTCTACCAACACGCGGGGAAGGCGACGCTCGTCAGTGGACTATGATGTAAAGCGGCTCATTGTGATCGGCCCAAATTTTGGAAGGTCCAAATCTGTGAAGGTGATAATTTTGCCATAGTGGATGTTGCCGATCATCTGAATGACTTCATCCGGGGTTGCGTCCACGGGGACCATGGTACGGGCCAGGCTTTCCTCTAGCTTGAGCTTGCGAGGATATGAAGAGGTGAGCAGAGACCAAAGGGAAATGTTCGCCTGAGTCTGCTTGAGTAGTGAGGATCGGGTCCTCTTTCAAGGAATTTGCGTCTTGGTGGCCGGATTGCAATTACAGCTCCGTCGGCTTTTTGGTGGCCTTAGGTGGTAATGCATGGATTTGACCCGATCGGGTTAGGACGCCGACATCGGGTTTGGTCCCTTACGAACAGGCCGCTACGAGTTGAGCCATAGTTAGAGGAGGATTCCTCGTAGCATAGGGCCATATGTCTTCCCTCAACTCATTGATTGTGGATGAATTCCACGAAGCTTCGGCGGCTTGACGGATTCTGTCCCAGGATACCGGTTTAGGTGCCTCTGCGGGAGGTAGCCTACGGTTTGACACGGTTGTTCGAATGTCGGTGCACAACGGTGGTTGCAAGCGAAGCGTGCGTTGCTAACCCTCCGAGGGAGGTTGGAGAGTTCTCGGCTCAAGCGAACGGTCTCCTTGATCTCTTCACGGTATATCGCGTTCCTTTCTTTCTTCTTGAGCATACTCGGGGCATTCTGAGTTGGGTCAGCGATACTCGTGGTTTGCTAGTTTTCCTCCGCTCACTGGCCCCGGATCAACCTTCTTGCGGCGGAGCCTGCGTCGAGAGTTAGTGCCTGCGTTTCTTCCCATGTGAGAATAGCCAGTGCTTCTTTGAACTGCGTGCGGCAGTCTAGGTAAACTTCCATCGGGGAGAGCTTTCTCCTTTGCTTTATCTGAGTGGCGGGTATGTCGGAAGGTGAGTACACGGCTTCCCGAACATCTGCCCATGTGGTAGTTCTTTGTCCCAGTTGATCGTTTACGTAAACGAATGCCTCGGTGCAGTGGAATTTCCACGAGTAGTTGCTCGAGGCAATTTCCATCTTCCTCTTGTTTTTAAATAGACCTTCCTCCCTGAGTTGGCCTTTCAATTTGAGTGCGGAAATGATCCGTTCCCATCCTCCCAGGACCCTTGGGAGTTCGGTTTTGTTGACTTCATGCCCGGCTTGGAAGAGAATGGTTTCATCGTCTTCGTCGTCGCTTTCACAGAGAACTTGCTTTCCCCGGGAAGGTAAGCGCTGGGACTCGTTCTGCTGTGTCGTTCCATCTCCTAGGTCATCGGGACCGTTGACCGCCCTCGTGTGGCAGAGGGGGTTGGATGAGAACAGACGGTAGTCCGGGAAGTTGCCGTGAGCAAAACCCTTGAGGTCGAACTGGTCTAGAGTGGCCTCTAGCTTTATGTCTGAAGCTGCCTGTGACACTTTAAGGGCTTGGTCCCTGTAGGTCTTTCGAGCTTGGTCTTCGTCCCAAAGACGACTTTCTTGAGCGGCTAGTTCCATGAGGGCTTTCCTTGCGAGAGCTAAGCAGTCTCCGTAGGTGCGCACCGTCTGGCTAGTGTCTAGAACTGTGATTACATTCAAATCGCCGAATGGCGGAAACACTTGGATTACGTTTACGAAGGAAGTCGGACTGGGACATTCCATGCGGCCTTCCTTGATCTCGATTACCAAGAAATTCGCCCATATCTGCTTGATTGACCCCAGGGGTATTGGGTCTGCAATGTTGACGGTCTCGTGATCTCGCTCGATCGCCAAGTCTATCGAGCTAGCGATCGGCCGGCGGGATGTACGAATCCGGGGCCGTGACGGCTGGGCGAATCGAGCTGGAGCATGTTGATGCGAGGTGGTCATTTCCAATGTCGGAAGGCGGCTACGCCTTGCGGGGAATACTTTCACGAGATGTTTTCGGGGTGGCTGGGAAGCGTTCCCGAGGTTAATCGACTCGTAGCGGGGTGAGGAGCTTGGTCTCCTTCGCTATTGCCCTTGGCCCCTGGCGGCACTTGAGGGTATAAGCTTGGCGACGGCACGGGCCGGTTGCCAGCTGGGGCAGTACTCGGAAGTAGTGATGAGCTCGAGCTCGCTTGGCCGGGGCCTCGTTTACCATGAGCGGCGGTCGTCGAGGGTGACTTTAGCATTGCATAATCGACGATAAGGACCGGATCCTTGGTATCATCGGGATATACGGAATAGATGATGTTGACGAAGTCGTCGTCGATCACTTGATCGAGAGGATTCTTCGTCGTGTCAACCAGTAACTTCCAATTGTCGGATAGCTGCCTGTACTGGACGTTGAGCTTGACAATCTCCATGGTATTGGAACCTTGGTCGTAGGTGACCTGATCGGAAGGAGTTCCGTCCTCAAAAGTGAGCATGTGAATGCGAGTGCGCCGCGGAGTGCACGCGTCCTCGACTCCGGAGAGTCCTGATTCGTCGTCATCTGACGGCTCGATCCAAACGTAGGGACGTATTGCGTCTGGTTGCATTGCTGGAGCAGCTAGGAAAACATCATGCTCCTCGTTGGAGAAGAGGGGTTCAGCGGGTAGTTCCTCGTGGAGGACGTCCCATACGACTTTCATGCATTCAAAATGAGATTGACGGTGCTTGTTGACCTTTATCACAAAGATCTCTTCGCCTGGCGGGGCCAGAGAGTTGGTTTGGAGAATGCTGACGAATCTCCGATTGGAGACTGGGGATTTATGTGCCCGCATCATGGCGATATTCAGCGTTTCCTTCCAATCTGCCTCCAAATGTTGGAAACGACAGTTGAACTTGATGTATCGGGCTGCCGAGTGCACTTTGCTCGAGTACGTTTACATAATTAGCATCTCCAGGACTACGAGGATTACGATGAGATTTGCCCCGATAGTCCCTTGGTTGATTCGAAGGAGGTAACCCGGTGCACGAGTGCGGACACGCTTAGCTCTTGTCTCGGCTTTGTTTCCTATGAGGAAACTATCCCGTCGGATGACTTCGAGATCTCCTGCCCGGTTAATGAACTTAACACACTGATGGAGAGTGGAGGCTATGGCTTTCATGTGGTGTAGCCAAGGGCGGCCCAAAAGAGCTGTGAACTCGGATGGAATGTCTATCACGTGGAATTTTGCTGGCACCATTTGGGTTTCGAACCGAGTTCGAGTCACCGTCCCAGGATGGGACGAGGCAGAGTCGTAGGCCTTGATAGTCCGAGCGACGGAATAAGGTGGCTTTCATTGATACGGAGGGCTCGCATCATGCGAGAGGGAGAACATTAACTACGACCCGTTATCTACCAATACTCCGGGGAGTGATATGGTGTTGAGTTTGAGAGTGATGTGCGAGCTTCGTTATGCCCCGAGGCATCTCTCGGTAGGTCTTCGTCACGAACGTGATCATGTTGCCATACAGACGGGAGTCGTAGATCTCGTCTCTATCCGTAGAAGGAGAGTCATCCAGCCATCCGTTTCCTGTCTTCCTCTTGCGAGGTAAAGCCTTTGCTGGAACCTCGGGAGTGTGTTGAGGCTGCTTGTGGCGGTTGCCGCCCTTGGTTAGCACGTTGATCGAGTGCGAGTGCCAAGCTGACTTTGATCTTCCTTTACCGGTCCGAGCTCGGAAGCTGGACAAATTGAATCTTGGCTGATCCCGCGAGGGGTTAGGCTTCTGAGTGGCAGTAAGATTACCAAGATCTGAGGTATTCCGGTGTCCCGAGTGCAGATTCTGGTTTCAGCGGGACTTTTCGGCTTTCCCACCCCTGTTTGCTCTAAAGCTGCATGGCCTGGAGGCAAGGAGGACTGGATGGAGTACAGTACGTAGTAGTCGAACCTCCCGGAAGGTTCTCCAAGTGTACCTACACTGGTATTCCCAGCTTCGTATCTTTCTCTCAGTTGCTGTTGAGAGGATTTCTTCTTCTGTTTTCGCGGAGGATTGCTCCGGACCATATCTTGGGACTCGTATTCCAGGCAGGCGGAGAAGTCACAAACATCGTAGCTGATGTGGACATTAGAGGAGGATCCAGCTGAAAGAGGCGGAGAAACTGGTTCTGTGGCACTTTTCTTGGGCACCCACTCAATGGAATTCACGCTGTTATTGTTCGGAAAAGGATTTCCGGCTGTATTGGGCCCACGGGGGCGCTCCAACTTGCCTTCTTCTATCAAGTTCTGGATTTCGTATCGTAACCCCAAATAGTTGTCAGTGGTATGGCTGTGATACTGATGGAAGGCACAGTATTTACTCTTGTCCGCATTGGCTACGGGATTCTTGGGTTTGTAATTGGCAACGGGTTTAAGGAGACCCTCCTTGATTAACCCTTCCAGCATCTTGCTCAGTGGCATGTCCAACTTGTCGAAGTGTACGGCGAGTACGCCCGAGTAGAATTGTTGCTTTGTGGGGCCAGGTTTTACATTGCCCATTGTTGTCCACGATGGATGTAGTTGACAGACGTATCTTTCCCTTTGCCGGGGCCGGTGCGGGATTGAATGCAGCTGGCGAGCGGTATACGTATGGCTGTGCGGTACCCAACTTTTCCTTGAGATCCTTCTCGAGCTGTGAGCCGGCATTGACCATGGCCGGAGATGCAGGAAGAAATGATGGCCCGATGAGAGTTCGATGGACGGTCTTAAGCGGGACTTGAAGATCCGCATCTGTTCATCCTTGGAGAGTGGCTCCGGGATCTCGGAGAGTTTCCGGCTCCACCTCTTGTAGAATTCCCCAACACTTTCATCCGCTTTACGCTCGGTGGTGATTAAGTCCTCGCGACTTGTTTCCCACTCTAAGTTGGATCTGTACCGTTCCGGGGAAGATGTTACAAATCTGTTCCCAGTGTGGCGATCCGCGAGCTTGACCCTCGAAACCATCGTAACGCCTGAACTTTTGAGCGTATGCTTTGGAAGTGGTCGGCCATTTCTGGAGGGTTGCTCCTTTTGCTCTCATGCCGAGAACGTAGGTATCGACGTGCGTTTGAGGACATTCGGTTCCGTCGAATCGGTCCATCTCGGCATTACGAACTTGGCGGGGAGAGGCGTGACCATTCCGGATCCGTGGATTTGAGCATTTCTGCTTTGATTTGCTCATGGTGGCTTTCGGGTCTTTCATCTGCTCGACCATCCAGGCTAAGGTTGGGTCCGGTGGTGGGTTTGTGAGGCTCGGCGTCGGGTGCTACCACGTGAGCGGTAGTGATTGGAGGTGGAAGGCTTGGTATATGAGAATATATAGGAGCCTTTTCGAAGCTGTATCGGGGTTTGTCCCCGGTGTTTAGAGATTCGTGTATAGGCAACGGGACGAACCCGGGAGGGTATTGAGGATATTGGCATCCTGAGATGGTCAGGCGGTGCGCGGTGATATTGAGGGATAGGAGTAGCTGGGCTGGCCAAAAATGACGGGGTTGCCACTGAGAGGTGGCAACATGGAGCCTAGGTCATGTTTCCTTGGTTGGAAGGCATCCCGTAAGTTGGCGGGAGGAACCTGGTTGAAGGTTTGGTGAAGCTGGTTTCGGGGAATCGTCATCCTCGACCGGGACAAAAGTATCGTCGGCGGGGATAGGCGCTATACCACGCTCATTCGTAAGCTGTACCACGAAATTCTGGCGATCTTCTTTACGCCTCTTGTGAACCTCACAAGCCCGGATGGCTTCTTCCAAAGTCATATACATTACCGGTGGCGGGGTCCTTCCCGTCACGATTTCGGTGAGCTAGACATGTCGGAAATTCTGGCTGAAGGAACCGAGGGAACCGAAGAAGCTGTCCGACGCCGCCGTAACGGTGATCCCTGGCAAGGCGCCGACCCGGAAATCGAACCACTTTCTCGCTCGCCGAGGAACGAAAGGAAGGGTTTAGGCTTCGGAAAAGGGATTTGGCTCAGTGGTTTCGGGCTTGTGCAATGTGCGATTACCGATTAATGTTTACTTAAAGCGCATTTTCTCGAGTCCTAATCGGTTGGAAAAGAGCGGGTCTTCTTTTCGCAACTAATCCTAGAGCTCTAATCGGTGGATCTCGTCACTACGCTTATAAGCCCCTCGTTTCCATTGTAGATCATCTTTCTCAGGACGGACTATCCCGAGCGAGGTCTGATAAGGCAAGCGAGTTCCACCGACAAAGGAAAAAGTGAACTTAAGGCTAGCTGATCACGCAAACTTTCAACGTATGTGACGCACGGGCCACAGTCGAAGTCAACGTCCTTAAGTTAAGGCGGGGATCATGCCAAAATTTTGGCATGACCTCTCCTGACTCGCTTGTGCGAGAGACCTTAGCTTTTTAGCGTTGGCCAAGTTGTGGCTGGCACGATACATACGGCGAAGTTTGGTGACACGGCGTCACATTGAACCTTCGGGTATATTTTTCGGCAGAGCTCCGCGTCAAAGTCAAGGCTGAAAAGCTCAAGACTTCGGGTCGGGAACGACCTTTGGTCTCAAACTCTCGAGCTTGACTCGGAGCGGGGCCCGGCGTAAAAACATACACTAGGCTTTATGACACGAGCTAAGCCAAAAACCAACCGGGGTCTTGGACAAAGTGTGACACAAAGAGTGCATGGCTTACACGGGCTAGGATGGGATGTTTGGGATGACCCCGTGCGCCCCCGAAAGGTGTCTGGCAGACCAATCGGAGTGCAACTGATAAGGCCATCCCGGGTTAGGGGTTGTAGTGTGCAGTGTACCGAGGCAGCAAGTGCACGTGAAGTGCGATGTTCCGAGGCAGCAAGTGCGCGTAGTGTGCGGTCACTAAAATTCTTTTTTCTGAGTAAAACAGAGATTTTTCAGAATGTGTCTTAAAGAATTATGATGCACAGTTCAAAGGACAGCATGAAAATCAAACATGAATGGGGATGCACAAACATGGTAAGATTTTGAAAAGTTGACAATGTAATGCCTTTGAAAAAACCGTTCGAGGTTTAAAGGAACTCACACACACGAAAACGAGGAAGGGTAAACGAAAGTTTGACCCACGGAAGGCTTTTTAGAAAACATTGGCAGTTTTGAAAAAAGTATCTTTTCCCCAGCGGAGTCGCCAACTGAAATTACCCGGGATTTCACGCGGGGGCGCGAAACGCGGTTGTCTTTCGCGGAGGGTTGGTGTCTGAGACCTCGCTTCATAGGAAGGAAAAAATGAGGAGTCGCCACGCGGTTTTTGTATTTTGAGCCCAAACGTTGAGAAACGGCTATTGAAAATGGTGTCGTTTTTATTGGTAGCAAAAACTTAGGAAAAAGCTTTGAAAATGGGGATCATTTTTATTGGCAGCAAAAACGAGTAAAAAGCTTTTTGTACCAGAGATTGTTAGGTTCGGAGGTCACGTTACGTTTCGGGTAGAGTATTACGAGATCGCCCGAAACGCCTCGCATGACGAGTCTTTCTACCTTTCTCGAAATCGTGTTTTTGTGTGTGTGTTTGTTTTGAAATGGGGGCTTGAATGACAAGCTTAATCTTGGTTTGAATGTCAAACGTTGATTAGGTGACTTTGTTTGAAAAGACGAGCGTTTGAATGACAAACGTCGGTTTTGAGTTTGAAATGAGCGTTTGCGTGGCAAACGTCGACTTTGAGTTTGAAATGAGCGTTTGCGTGGCAAACGTCGATTTTGAGTTGAAAAGGAGTTCGAAGGTCGAACTCCGGTTTTTTGAACCGGGCGCGTCATTGTTAACGATTTTTACGGGAAAAATGCGTATTAAATGATTTTGAGTGTCAAATGGCGGCTTTTAGTTTCAAGATGAGCGTTTGGAGGCCAAACGTCATGTCGCGCGTTTTGAAAGAGAGTTCGACGGACGAACTCCGGTTTTGAACCGGGCATTACATTGTTAACGATTTTTACGGGAAAAACGCGTATTAAATGATATGCGATCAACGAATCGGGTTGCGACTCGGACTTTGAAAAGTAAATACTATCACGATCCAAACGGGTCGGACTTGTAAATGACAGTATTTAAAGCAGTGTCAACGAAATCAAACGATCTGGAATCGTAAATGACGATAGACGAGGCCAATCGGCTCGGATTTGTAAATGACGATCAATGAGGCCAAACGGCTCGGATTTGTAAATGACTGAAATTAAATAACGATCAACGGATCGATCGATCCGGAATTGGTAAATGACGATAAAAGTAAACGGAACGGGGTCGAAACGCCGTTTTAACCCGTGATTACTTCTCTTACGGAAAGAGAAGAGGATCGAGGGGCTAAAACGTATCGGACCCCGTTAGACGGAGGCGTCTACATTTCGATAACGATGTTCGAAACGGTTGTAGCGACTGGCGCGTAAACCGAGACGGAACGAGAGATTTAGAGAGAGGGAGTTATACCTATGGCTAGGGTCGACTCCTTTGGCTCGGAAGGTGTGTACGGGACACGGAAAGTGGTTCGAAAGGTTGTTTCAAAGTAGTAAGGGGCATATTTGATCGAAATACGAAGGTTTCACGCGAATCGAGACAGAACGGAAGCTCGGAAGGGGTGAAATCAGTTTGGGCCGAGGGGTGTGGTGATTTTTTGGAGTAAAAAGTCCCTTCAAATGGCTTTGACAGCCATTTCTATTTATAGGTGAAAAATGCAGTAGGAGTCCGGACGGACTTTGCCTGAATCCAGAGGGTTTTGTGGTATTCTGAGAATTTGAAGGACTTGCTGGCAATTTCAGAAAATGTGCACAGGGAGTCCGGCCGGACTTGGCTTGCAAATCAGGGGTATTTTGGTCTTTTGGCCTTGATTTGTGATTGAAGAGTGACTAGAGGGAGGTGGCATGGCTGCCACGTGCCCTCTGAGTCACCAACCATGTGGGAGTTCGTTCCCCGGTCCCGGTTTCGTCCGTTTTTTAAAATAACAGTCCGAAAAATGTCCGAAATGCCCCCGGAAAGTGCCGGAAAATGCGTTTTTCAGGGAAAGCCATACTTTTACGTGAGATGACACGTGTTAAGTACGGTTCGACGTCGGGATGCACGGGGCAGTCCCGGGACGTCTCGTTGGCACAGCAACGGGGAGTTTAACGAGTTCCGGTTAACCTGGAGCGGGCCAGTTAACGGATTTCGGTTAACTTTCTGACGGATTTGGACGATCCGGATTTGGGTACTTACACCATGGCAAAAGGGTAGAAATATGCTTTCATACCTTTGCTGTGCTTACCTGACTGATGATGATTGGTCGTCTGACAAGGGCATTTGCTGATGATCAATCTCCGTCCAACACGGGCTCTTGATGATCTTTCGTCCAACACGGGCTTTCGGTGATGATCTTCCATCCGACACGGGAATTTGATGATGACCTTCCGTCCAACACGGGAATTTGACGATGAATTTCCGGGATATTGATGATGAAACCTCCGTCAAACACGGGATATTGATGGTGAGACTTCCGTCCAAGACGGGCATTCGACGATGATCTTTCGTCCAACACGGGAGTTTGCTGAAGAATCTCCGTCCGACACGGGATATTGATGATGAAACTTCAGTCCAACACGGGAACTGATGATAATCCTCCGTCCAACACGGGTAATTGATGATAATCCTCCGTCCAACACGGGCAATTTATGATAATCCTCCTTCCAACACGGGCAATTTATGATAATCCTCCGTCCAACACGGGCAATGATGATGAAACCTCCGTCCAACACGGGAACTGATGATGAAACCTCCGTCCAACACGGGAATTGATGATGAGACCTCCGTCCGACACGGGAACTAATAATGAACTTTCGTCCGACATGGGAACTGATGGTGATTCACCGTCCAACACGGGATTTTGATGATTGATCTCCATCCAACACGGGATATTGATGATGATTTGCCGAAACTGATGGGCACTATTGCTTGCAGATTGAGGTATATGAAACTTCTTTTGACGAGCATTGCTTGGAGACTGGGGTAGCTGAGGCCCTTTCGAATAATGCTGATGAATCCGAAGCTGATGAGAGTGATGACGATGATAAATGCAGAATATGCCACCTGTAGGATTTGAAATCTTTGTCCAGATTGTGATTTGAGGAGCAATCCCTATGATCAGATTATGATCTCTTGATTATTGTACCCTTTGGGGGGAGAAACACAACACTCTAGGCAATTTGCATTTTATTATTAATTTTATGCTTTATTAGCTTTTATTGCACGAGTCCACCTCGGCTTAAGATGAAAATGGAGTAAGGATTTTGTATGGATTAACGAGCAGATATGTATGCGTAGCGATTGTGCTATGATGGATTTATGATGGGATGACTGTATATATATATGATGATGTATGGGGTGGACCCTCTCCCATGAGGTGGGGAAATGTATGAGTGGTGATTGAGGAATGTATGGATGACAAGGTGCAGACTAGACAAGTCGGGGCGTACCCTGAGAGTACAGATTGCAGCGGATTGATTGTTGTTGATGAGAACAAGATGTGTCGCGCACCCGAGACGACAAACAGTAGAGAATGTGCAGAGAATGCCCTGGTTTTGAAGAGATGACTAGGCGAAGCCCCAGTTGATAATGCAAAGCAAACCTGGAGGGAATCTGGTAAGGAGAGCCTGAGGGATATCTTAACCAAAGCCCCAGCTTGAGGAAATTCCATGCAGCCTTATTGCAGACAAAGTCATCATGTGGCCAAGGAGGTAACCATCTTTCCGGACCTTAGTCAATCAGTCATTGGACGAGGCTCGGAAATGTTGACATGCAGGGGCACATCTTTCGAAAAGTGGGAATGAATCCTGATTTTGTGACACACTCGCTTTTGGGTTTGACTCTTTTGGGAGAGTATAAGCATTATAAGGTGTGGAAAAGTGTATGGAAGCCCCTGCTGACAGAAAATAGTGTTTGGCTCTATCTTCCTATGTTGTAGAAAGAGAAGACTTGTCGAGACACTTGAGAACTTGTCTTATTCGTGATGATCACAAGGCTGCTTAAAACCCTTTATTAATGTTCGGGTTATTCAACCACTAAATCTGATATGAACAAATATTTTGATTAATCATGAGGGGAAAACCAACTGACATCGAGAATCAAACTCCGAAAGATGGAACGAAGGATCTGTGTATAGGGGCGGCCCTTGAGGAGACCAGATTTTCTGAGATTTGTTTGTGATTTCGACCGTACCAATTATCACTACTAGAAATTTATGTTTTAGCCACTAATTTTCACCACTAAAAAAGTTGGTTGCTAACCAACCAACTTATTAGAGACTGACCTTTTGTAGTTGTTAATATGGCTACTGAAACACATTTGAATTGCAATCGAATTGCAACTAGTTTGTAATTCAATTGCAATTCAGTTACAGTTCGGTTACATTTCAGTGAAATTAGCCACTACAAAAGATCTTTTTCTAGTTATTTGGTTGGTTAGTAGTCAAAATTTATCGGTGGCAAAAATAGTAGCTAAAACATAAATTTTTTGTAGTGGATGGAAACTCTACTCACATCACTTGTCAGTTTCTCAACTGTGGACAAGCTTCGTGTAGGTTCAGATTCCTCATTAAATGCTATTTTGAGCATCTCATTGTATTTATACCGTAAAATCTTCTTTGAAATGGGAATCCTTAAAGCTGAGGAAGTTATTAGAGTCAATAGATAAAGCATGAGAAACATGAAAATCACATGATAGAAGAATGTGAAAACATTTATCGATATCAGACCAGTAGACAGTTGAATGGAAAGATTCACAATAAAAGTGATTATGAGGATACCCAAAGCTACGATGTTCAAGAGAAGTTCACGGCTATTCACACTACTAGAAAATGACCATTTACCGACGAAAATTTCAGTCGGTAATTGTCCATTTCCGTCAGTAAATGGTCATTACCGACGGATTTCGTCCGTCGGATTCCGTCGGTAAAAAGTGGTTGGTAATACCGACGGACCAAGTCCGACGGTAATTCCGGCGGATTGTCCGTCGGTAAACCCAAAAATCCGTCGGAAACCGTCCGTCGGCAATGAAGTACGCCGGCCGATTGCCGGAGTTCTCACCGGAGAGTTATCGACGGACATTTTCGTCGGTAATAGTTAATATTTACCGACGGAAACTTCCGTCGGAAAGCTTAAAATTTACCGACGGAAATGTCCGTCGGAAATCTTAAGATTTACTAGCGACCCGTCCATCGGTAATAGGTTTGATTTTTTTTTTATTATTTACCGACGAAAATTTCCGTCGGTAATCTGTCCAGATTTTTTTTAAAAAAATCTGTTTTATTTGTAAACCACCTGTAAAAGGCTGTAACCTGTCAAACAACCTGTTTTAAACAAATCCCAACAATTACAAACACAAACAACCTGTTTCGCTTGAAACAACTATCCAAATCAAGCGAAACAGGAAAGGGGAAAGGGGAAAGGGAAAGGGGAAAGGGGAAAAGGGGAAAGGGAAAGGGGAAAGGGGAAAAAGGGAAAAGGGGAAAAGGGGAAAGGAAAACTGTTTCGCTTGAACATCAAATAAAATTCAAGTATCCAATAACAATCATCCAAATCAAGCGAAACAGGAAGGGGGAAAGGGGAAAGGGAAAGGGGAAAGGGGGAAAGGGGAAAAGGGGAAAAGGGGAAAGGGAAAGGGGAAAGGGGAAAGGGGGAAAGGGGAAAAGGGGAAGGGAAAGGGAAACCAAATATGTTTGTTTGATTACATGTCAAATAAAATTCAACCGTCACAAGGTCACGTCGTAACATTAATTTTTATTCATTACCGTAAAATGCATAATTTTACAATAATGAATTAACACACATCTATCACACTTTTTAAATTATTAATATTTTGAATAATTTTAAATATTAATATTTAATTCTTTGTTGTAAAGTATATCATTCCCTAGGATGAAAGGACAATTCATGTCCATTGGGTTTAGAATTGGGGTTGGCTTCTATCCCATCCCGAAATACACGATTATATGAATTGCAAATATCACTTTGTCTACTTGCTTTATAATAGAAAATCAAGAAATTTCGGCAGCATAACCCCATGGTCTCCAAGTGCACGACATTGTAACGTTGTGAGGAAAAAGAATTTTATCTTTTTGAGTCGCCACCTATATTATTCGTTTGGAAACATAGGAAAACCATTTTTGAAAGAGATTTGGGTTCGGGGCTTAGGTTATGAAATGGGTAGGTCAAGGAGCATCCATTTCACCCAATCCGGAGATTGGTCTTGCTAAAGAAAAGAGAGGTTTTCAATCTTTACAATATATAGAATTAAAGAAAACAAGTAAACCCTAATCAATTTCTTGATTAGGAATGTCGGATTGTATGCTTCGAGATCGCCTCCATTGACTGAAGGGACTCTAGGCTAATCCTTTTGATGGGATTACACTACTCTAAAATCAATAGAGGGGTTGAGAAGAGAAACGAAAGTTAAAGGATGATTACCTTTTGAGGAGAGATTCGGACAGAGTTTCGACTCAAGTTTAGAGTTGAAACTTGATACGGACAGAGCTTCGCCTCGATCCTTGATTTGGATCTTGATGCGGACGGAACTTCGCCTTGGTCCCTTGATTCGGGCTTCGATGTTTGTTAATCAACAAGGTTGATGAACAAACTTTGGGAGTTGTTTTGTGAGTGATTTGAAGGAGTCTTTCGTGGAAAGAAACCAACAAAATGTGTGTGTTGTGTGTTTTCTTGATCAAGGATCAGAATTGTCGACCCCCTAAACACTGAAAGTCATCCAGTATTTATAGGAGGTTGGAGAGGTGAAGGTGGAGAGGTAAAATCTCCTAGGAAGGTTCCAGAACTCAGTTCTGATTGGATACCCGAATTGATAAGGTTTTATCCAAAAAGAGAGTTTGAAACGGAGAAGGAGAGTGATTTCTGCACATCCTGTCGAGGGATATCTCGCGCGAGATAGGATATCTCGTGCGAGATAACTAGTCTGATGACTATTTTGTCCTCTTCAGTTGTTCCGTTAGTCAGTTAGGTCCAAAACTAACGAGGTTAGTTAGAAACTTAACGAAACATGACGAAACTGATATGCTTTCATCAAAACATAAAAGAGAGATGAAGAGTAGTGTAATCATGTAATTATGGGTTCAGAATGGGGTGTCTACAGAGCCCCTCGGCGACAGGTCTTATGAAAGAAGAAGTGTCGTCGATAGAAAAGACATCATTCTGAACACTGGGATGGTCGTGCCGCACGGCTGCCTACGTATCTCTATCGGAGAATCAGACCAAAACGTAGTTCGACTCCAAAACACGAAAAGGGCTACTTTAGGTATTTTGAAAATCATTTCTGGAAATCGAGGAGATTTTATTTTTGAAAAGGCAAATCCATACTGAGGAATCAAATCATGACCCAATTCTGAATATACCTATTTGTCTGAAGATTCGCCTGTTTGGGCTCCGAACCTGCGGGGAAATATGTTTAGAAAACAAAGGTTTACCTGTCCGGTCCTTTGCGTCCTTTTTGTCTTTTAAGACTGGAGTGAGGTGACGATCCTGGCGATTCGGGACCGAGCTTTTGTTGAGGTGACGATCCTGGCGATTCAAGATCGGGCTTTTTGTTGAGGTGAGTACTCGACGTACTACCTTAGATGCTTGACACACCTAATTGGTGACGATCCTAGCGATTCGGGACCGAGCTTCTTGTTGGTGAGTACTTGACATACTTACCCTAGATGTTTGACACATCTATTTGATGACGATCCACCTGTTTGGACATTGAATCGGGCTTTTGTTGGTGAGTACTTGACATACTTACCCTAGATGTTTGACACATCTATTTGATGACGATCCACCTGTTTGGGCGTTGGATCGGGCTTTTTGAATATGCTTGACTCATGGCACTTGACGTGGTGGTTGCTTGACACAATGGTTGCTTGACGCTACGGATGCTTGACGCAATGGTTGCTTGACGCTTTTAGATATGCTCGACGCACTGGTTGCTTGACGCTACGGATGCTTGACGCAATGGTTGCTTGACGCTTTTAGATATGCTCGACGCACTGGTTGCTTGACGCTACGGATGCTTGACGCAATGGTTGCTTGACGCTTTTAGATATGCTCGACGCACTGGTTGCTTGACACTACGGATGCTTGACGCAATTGATGATTGACACAATGGTTGCTTGACGCTTTTAGATATGCTCGACGCACTTAATTGGATGAATTGATAGATGGTAGGCAAAATTTAAACACTCAACATGTTTGATCTGAAAGTAAGCACTTGACGTGCTTTTATGTACTTTAATTCCTGCAAGAGGGTTAGTGAAAGCATTGCATAACAACATATATTCACTTAAGCATTTATTTGATCAAGACGATCAATGTGTACTCGACTCCAAGAATCAGCGGGGAGAATGAGTTATATTATGTGAGAATTGAAAATCGTTTGTGATTTAGATTTTGGTTAAGAAGACCAACTCGTGAGGTCCATCTAAAGATCGAATGAGACAATCGTCTAATAGGATTCCATTGAGATAACCCAAGTTCAACACTAAGGTTCAGGATACTTCAAGGATTTTTCGTTGTCGCAGGACTTTTTCATCGTCAAGCCCCTAAGTTTCTCGTGTGATGATCATTGACTGAACAAGGTCTAAACCACTCCAATGGCTTTTGCTGTGTAGAACTGATGCGGCCCAATCCAAAGCACATATTTTCCAAGGCTTTTCTTGACACTAAGCTCCAAGACTTTTTGTATGCTGCAGACGACCTCGCGAACATGCTTGTGAGGCTGCGTGAATTGAAGAAGGATCCCCTCCTTTTTCCCTTTGAAATTTTTTTTTTGTGACGCACCCTGGTTTTTGCCTAGACCGCCCTTTCGGGTTTTCAATCTAGCGGGCCTCTCTTTTGCGTCTTTTGTTTTTGTGCTCTAACTTTTGCCTAGGCCGCTCTTTACGAGTTTTCAACCTAGCGAGCCATTTTTTTTTTAAAGTATGTGTACTCGAAGAGAACTCAGTTGGAAGAATCTCATTAAGGAGAAAGATGAGATCTCAAGCTAGTTGAGGAGAGACGGACTCTATTCTTTGGAAGGTGATCCAAGCATTGACTCTTTTGGGAGAGTATAATCTCTAATGATGAGAGTGAGAGGCAAAAAGGAGGAAGCTCCTAATGCAGATTTGATTACTCTTGAGAGTTTGAGTAGGGATTGACTGGGGGAGGAAAGGTTAGGAAGCCCCAGTAATTTGATGCTTGGATTTCAAGAGTGTGTATGAGAATGGCTAAGAGGAAGCCCCTAGACTCAACAAAGAACGCTATATGGCTCAAAGGTCTAGAAATGTTGCTCTACTTTTAATGGACCTTGTATCATCTAGAAATTTCTTAACGAATTTGAAAAGAAAGCCAATCATTAGTATGAATTAAGGCTAAACATTTCTATTTATGGATTGATGTTGAAAGTCTTCTTCATTTGCGTTGCCATTCGGGCTTCATTGTAAGAGGATGTTGAGGGATCCTCTTTTCTTCATTGATATCACTTGACTCTTCTTCTTTGCGGGAGAGTCCTTCTTGCCTTTGTTGAAATTTCATCCTTGTTGTGGGGCGATGAAGGCTTGAGAGTTTTTCTCTTTTTTTTTTTTTTTGATGCTCTATTTTTGCCTAGGACGATTTGAGGAGTTTCGACCTAGCGAGCTTTTTATTTTTGTACTCTCAAAGCCTTGAATTGAGTAGCCCCACTTTTCTTGGGATGAATGTTGATAGCAGCGCCTTTGACTTCCTTCGTTTGTTGATCTTCGACTTTCAACAGGAGTAATGTTTAGCCTTAAGCCTTCTAATGATAGTTTTCATTTCAAACTTGTTTAGAAGTTTCTATTTTTCGTGATGATTTAAGGAATGAGGGTCCACTATTCAACATAGATCAAATGATATTCATAAAGAAAAACAACTCTTGGGAAAGTGTTTAGGATAAAGAGATAACTTTTATTGATATGGAAATTCGAAACAGACTCGATAGTTCACTTGACACAAACTAGAGAGGATAGAGATGGACTAGAATGACAGAACGACTCTTCGAGAACATACTAGGAAGTTTACCTAATCTACGTTTTTTTTTCAAAGGAAAAAGGGAGAGAACAATCGGAGCCCCAAGGCGGTGATGCTTCAGTTGATCTTGCCGGCTTCATACGAGTCTTGGATGGCATCCTTCAAATTGTAGCAATTGTTGGTGTCATGACCACTAAACTGATGGTAATCACAAAATTTGTCGTGGTCCCAATCTTCTCTCATTTTCTTAGGATGATAGTCTTCCATTGGCTTCAATTTTCCTTGGCCTACTAGATCATCGAACATCTCCTTAAGAGTAGTCCCTCCAAAATCATGATAGGTACGACCGGTGCTCCCCTTTATTGGACGATTCTCCTTTTCTGAATTATTTCTAAGAAGGATCAATTCATCAATTCTAAGGCCCGATTTATGGAGTTCGAGGAAACTAGGGAAGTAATTGCCGGCAAGCTTCTCTTGGTATTCTTCGCGGAGACATTGAAGTAAGATATGAATTTGTTCGTCTAGGCTTGGCCTATCAACGATTTCAGTCAGTTTGATCCTCCATCTCTTGACGAAGTCTGCGAATGATTCATTCAGAAGTTGCTTGGTTTGCTCAAGGTCTCTCCTAGTGGTGCGGTAAGTGGAGTTGTCCTCATATTTTTCTTGGAAGGCACGACTGGCGAGTGGCCAATCAAGCCTTGTGGAGAGTGGAAGAGTCATGTACCAATCTCTAGCGGCACCATCAAGGGTTTGAGGGAAGCATTGAGCTAGTAGGTTGTCATCAACACCCATAGGTAGCATGGCCCAAGAGTAGGTTTCCAAATGAGCTTTAGGGCAAGTAGAACCATTGAATTTTGCAATGTCGGGTGTCTTGTACTTTCTAGGAAGCTTCGACATGGATTGACGAAGGGTGTCATAGTCAATAGAGAGCGAGGCTCCTTTACTCACATCGAGGGATGCAAGTTTCTTTTCTAGCATTGCCATGGTAAGGGGTTCGTCCTTGCTTTCCCTCTTTCTTTCTTTCTTGGAAGCATAACTCTCATTGTCGGAGGATGAAGATGATGAGCTAGACTCATACACCTTTTTCTTGTGCTTGCGGTGCCTTTTACCGTCATACGTCCTTAGTGTGGGTCCCGGGTTAATCGGGGTATGTAGTGCAATGACAGATATAAATGAGTGCGCGTGTGTGAGAGTCGATCTAGGTGATAGAGTAAAATAGAAAGTTTTTTTTTTTTGAAAATCAAAAGGAAAACAAATAGTGGCCGCACCAAGTGGTTGCCTACGTTTCTCCCAATTTAGGAAGACTCAGGCCGTCGTAGTTCCACATAAAGGAGAGAAAGAGAGATAAATAAATTAATTTACAACTCCCGAATCCCCAATGGACCGGACTTTAATTAAATAAAACCCAATCGGACGCAGTTTATAAATAATAATCGATTATTTAAATGAAATAAAGATTCGAGTTCTACATCTTAAGGGAGGCCTTAAGATGCGGGAACTCTGCAGATAATGAATTATGGGATCCCCCTTGCATGTTCGGCTCTCGTCTTGGACTATGAGATGAACGAGAGAAACCAGAAAACAACCAGATTGCCGAGGCGATATCTCGCGCGAGATATGATATCTCGTGCGAGATATGCCTCATCTGAGAGCAGAAAATCGAATTTACAATTTTTTTGAAAACCTCTCTTTTAATTTTGACGCAAGTTTAAGCCTCTTAATTTTAAATCCCCAGCGGAGTCGCCACTGTAGCGTTGTGAGGAAAAAGAATTTTATCTTTTTGAGTCGCCACCTATATTATTCGTTTGGAAACATAGGAAAACCATTTTTGAAAGAGATTTGGGTTCGGGGCTTAGGTTATGAAATGGGTAGGTCAAGGAGCATCCATTTCACCCAATCCAGAGATTGGTCTTGCTAAAGAAAAGAGAGGTTTTCAATCTTTACAACATATAGAATTAAAGAAAACAAGTAAACCCTAATCAATTTCTTGATTAGGAATGTCGGATTGTATGCTTCGAGATCGCCTCCATTGACTGAAGGGACTCTAGGCTAATACTTTTGATGGGATTACACTACTCTAAAATCAATAGAGGGGTTGAGAAGAGAAACGAAAGTTAAAGGATGATTACCTTTTGAGGAGAGATTCGGACAGAGTTTCGACTCAAGTTTAGAGTTGAAACTTGATACGGACAGAGCTTCGCCTCGATCCTTGATTTGGATCTTGATGCGGACGAAGCTTCGCCTTGGTCCCTTGATTCGGGCTTCGATGTTTGTTAATCAACAAGGTTGATGAACAAACTTTGGGAGTTGTTTTGTGAGTGATTTGAAGGAGTCTTTCGTGGAAAGAAACCAACAAAATGTGTGTGTTGTGTGTTTCCTTGATCAAGGATCAGAATTGTCGACCCCCTAAACATTGAAAGTCATCCAGTATTTATAAGAGGTTGGAGAGGTGAAGGTGGAGAGGTAAAATCTCCTAGGAAGGTTCCAGAACTCAGTTCTGATTGGATACCCGAATTGATAAGGTTTTATCCAAAAAGAGAGTTTGAAACGGAGAAGGAGAGTGATTTCTGCACATCCTGTCGAGGGGATATCTCGCGCGAGATAGGATATCTCGTGCGAGATAACTAGTCTGATGACTATTTTGTCCTCTTCAGTTGTTCCGCTAGTCAGTTGGGTCCAAAACTAACGAGGTTAGTTAGAAACTTAACGAAACATGACGAAACTGATATGCTTTCATCAAAACATAAAAGAGAGATGAAGAGTAGTGTAATCATGTAATAATGGGTTCAGAATGGGGTGTCTACAGACATAGACTAGGTCAATCAAACACTATCGATTAGAATCGACAGTGTGTAATCAACCATGTCTAGTATACACTCAGAGAACAATAGGAATGCAACCGAAATATCTCAACTATCGACTATTCAAGCAATTTTAATAGACAATGATGATATTTACAAAATCATATAATCGTGCATTTCAAGACTGTCCACATGGACAATTTAAGAATCGATGACTACATGTTGACCTCAACATGATAAGTTAAAGATTCTTAAACAGGTTTCTAAGCTTTTTTGTTTCAACCGTCACAACGTCACGTCGTAACATTAATTTTTATTCATTACCGTAAAATGCATAATTTTACAATAATGAATTAACACACACATCTATCATATTTTTTAAATTATTAATATTGTGAATAATTTTAAATATTAATTCTTTCTTGTAAAATATATAATTTTACAATGATGAATTAAATTAACATTTATAAACAAGATGAGAGTCGTTCTCATCCACAACTATCAAAACCCTATCTCATCTTAGACCAAGAAAGTTAGAGCAAACAAGTTCTCGACTGTTTGAACTTATTTGCTCTATCTTTCTTGGTCAAAGATGGACGGATTTTGATAGCTGTGGGTGAGAAAGGCTCTCATCTTGTTTATATTTTAAGATGTTAACCACCAACCACAATACCCTATAAGCAGTGCCACTAAGAGTTTTCTTCCTAATTTTAGACAATGATTAGGAGTCTAATTCCATAACAATACTTCCATCCAAGTCTTCCTAATTTTAGACATTCACCCCCTCCCTCCCCCTTTGACTTTACACAAGCCATCTAAAATAAATTAAGAGTAAACAGTTGACTGCTTGATCAAAAAGTGTGATCCGACCTAAGGTGCATCTAGGGTGCCAGGATTGATATCAGGCGCTCAAACGTAGGCGACATACATCACCGTCCGCGATGCCGTCAATCGCCCCAAAATGGGATCTAGAACCAGTGAGGTAGTGTGCGGTTGAATATGTTACATTATTGAGGCATTCACCCCCCTCCCCCTTTGACTTTACACAAGCCATCTAATATAAATTAAGAGTAAACAGTTGACTGCTTGATATATCAAGAAAGACCAAATATGGTATTGAAGTTGCAAAGAGGATGATATAGCCAAAACAAAACAATGCAATATAGCAGGAAGATGGCCACTGAAATTCGAAGAGTATTATCTAGAAATTGGAAAGAATAGTAATGGTCCATCTTCTCTATGCATAACATTGCAACAGCCAAAACATGAAACCAAAAAGAAACTTGCATTAATTATCTAGAAATTGGCTTGAACTCCAGCTACACATAACACAACAGTCAAAACAAAAGAAACTAGGAAGCATTTGGATGAGCATACACAAGTTAAAATATGAAATACCATGCTGGGATTACATTTTTGCCAAGATAAAATATTTTAAATTAAATTACAACGGAAGGAAGATTTATTTTTTTCTTCATATCTTGGCTCTACACTTGAAGGCAATATCCTGTAAAAATCCAACGGGAGTTTCAGAATAAGGATCAACTCGTGAAGGATCAATACCAATATCCCTGTTGATAGAGAATGATCTACCAAAGGACACCTCCTCGCCTACAAAACACATAACAAAATACAACTCCTAGTAAGATGAATTGGTAGATGCAATCTACAAATACACGTAAAGAAACAAACAAAAAGGGCTCATCGGTAATTACAAATTGAGAAAGAGAGAGAGAGAGAGAGAGAGAGAGAGAGAGAGAGAGAGAAGTTTTAGATTGAAATATCAAGTTGGCATTGAAAGAAATTTTATTTCTTAGATAACTAACATTCTTATTTAGCTCATCGAATTCAAAGACAGTTAAGTGAGAAACGGGTTTAGTTCTACAGAAAATCATTGATAATACTTATATGATTTGCAAGGAAAAATCCAATTAATAATATTGCCATAAATCACTAACAATCCTTGATGTTATTGCCTCAATACAAGCCTGTTTAGGATATACTCAAAGAAAGCCCAACTTCAGAATGGATTGACAACACTTGAAAAAGATTTTCAAGGATAAGCTTCTTCTAAGAATATGAGTACCAAGTATAAGCAGGTATAGCAATGCTTTCAAAGGGATGAACTAAAGACACTTGCATTAGTATCATACTAAGATTGAAATACCAACTTCATTCACAAATCAATTTGATTTTTAGGTAGGTTTGATCATCTTAGCAGTGACAAAGCAAGCAACTTGAAATAGAAAACGTCGACAACCATTCTTGCTACTCTAAGAGAAACTACATACCTCACCAACAACAGTCAAAGAAGAACGGCGACGGTGATGAACGGCGATGTCTGAACGGAAAATGAGAGAGAGAGAGAGAGAAAGTGAGTGAGAGAGAGAAAGCGATTGAGAGAGAGAAAGCGAGTGAGAGAGAGAAAGCGAGTGAGAGAGAGATTACTAACCTAACCGGTGAGAGGGCTAACGGCGAACGGCGAACGGAGCGAAGGCAGACCAAGGGTTCAGTGGCGTATTTGATTTGTTCGCGTAAATGGCCGAGGAAGGGGGAGGGGTTTTATATATAGGGATTTTTACCGACGGACGCCGTCCGTCGGGATTACCGACGGACACCGTCCGTCGGCATTACCGACGGAATTAAAAGCATTACCGACGGATTAAACGAAAATTTTAAAAAAAAATTCCCGGCAAATAAAATTTAATTTTCGTCGGTAATAGGGTTTTTTCCGTCGGTAATTCCGACGAACTTCGTTCATCGGTAAATTTCCGTCGGTAAATGCCCTGTTTCTAGTAGTGTCATGGATCCGAGAGAAGGTATAATATTAGCCATCATGATACACATGAAAGCACTGCTACTTATCTTTGTAGTCAGATCCACACTACCTGGCATGGGGCTGTTGAGATCCACGTTGGTTGCTAACCAACCAACTTATTAGAGACTGACCTTTTGTAGTTGCTAATATGGTTACTGAAACACATTTGAATTGCAACTGAATTGCAACTTGTTTGTAATTCAATTGCAATTCAGTTACAATTCAGTTACATTTCGGTGAAATTAGCCACTACAAAAGATCTTTTCCTAATTATTTGGTTGGTTAGTAGTCGAAATTTATCGGTGGCAAAAACAGTAGCTAAAACATAAATTTTTTGTAGTGGAGGGAAACTTTACTCACATCACTTGTCAGTTTCTCAACTGTGAACAAGCTCCGTACAGGATTAGATTCCTCAGTAAACGCTATTTTGAGCATCTCATTGTATTTATATCGTACAATCTTCTTTGAAATGAGAATCATTAAAGCTGAGGAAGTTATTAGAGTCAAGAGATAAAGCATGAGAAACATGAAAATCACATGATAGAAGAATGTGAAATCATTTATCGATATCAGACCAGTAGGCAGTTGAATGGAAAGATTCACAATAATAGTGATTACGAGGATACCCAAAGCTACGATGTTAAAGAGAAGTTCACGGCTATTAATGGATCCGAGAGAAGGCATAAAATTAGCCATCATGATACACATGAAAGCACTGCTACTTATCTTTGTAGTCAAATCGACACTAACTGGCATGGGGCTGTTGAGATCCACGGGGAGTTTCATTTCTATGGCTATTACTGTTAGAGAAGCATCATTGAGAGTGAAATATTTGCAAGGAAACCAGAGCTTTTTGTGTCGGAAACCATGAAAGACGTTAGCTGACTACTAGAAATTTATGTTTTTGCCACTAATTTTTACCACTAAAAAAGTTGATTGCTAACCAACCAATTTATTAGAGACTGACCTTTTGTAGTTGCTAATATGGCTACTGAAACACATTTGAATTGCAACTAGTTTGTAATTCAATTTCATTCCGTTACAGTTCGGTTACATTTCAGTGAAATTAGCCACTACAAAAGATCTTTTTCTAGTTATTTGGTTGGTTAGTAGTCGAAATTTATCGGTGAGAAAATATGTCAAATATTGATTTCTGACATTTAGCTATTTGTGATTTATGAAATCAATCACAGATTCATTGTACATATAATTTGATTTGTATAGTGATTTGTTAGGCTTTGTTATTAAATAATTTCCAAATGCATTATACATTAATTACATATAAATACAACATTTCGGCCATGATTTCTTATCATTTCACAGTAACAAAAAGATAATATCTCCGACCCAGAATTAATTAGAGACATGATCAGTTCATTCATCAAGCATATACAGCTTTTGCTTGTCATTTTATTTGTCCTCTAAGCCACTCCTTCCAATGGTAAAAAAATCGTTACTATCAGAAATGATTTAGGTCCGGGACCTCCGGGTTTGGGCGTAAAGGTTGAATGTAAGTCGAAGGATGATTATATTGGCTCTTTCGTTGTGCCATATCAGAAATCCATTACTTGGAGCTTTCGTTCAAACATTTTTGGAGTTACGGATTATTACTGCTACTTTTGGTGGCAAGAAAAGTATGCTACATTCGATGTTTACGTGGCTCATATGTGTAAAAATTGTATCTGGTCTGTGAGGAAGTCTGATATATGTCTCCTTCATCAGCCTCCTGGCCGGGAAATTTGTCATAAATGGTAGTAGAAATGAAAGATAGTACAATATTCAAGCATTCTATTTCTACAGCTAATACGGTAGTAGAAATGAAAGATAGTACAATATTCAAGCATTCTATTTGTACAGCTAATACTCCGTATTAGCTGTAGAAATAGAATGCTTTAAAAATGGAGTATAATTTTCATGAATACACACGCACAAAAATCATATTAAAACAAGTATTTCCTAATTAATGAGAAAAATTAATTTTATGGCTTTAAAAATGAAAATAATTTCAGTAATCTATGGAAAAAGTGATATTCAAAATATTTTATGCACTTAATCAACAACATCACATTAATTATTTGACCATATACAGAAGCATTCTCATTATGAATATTTCTCATGGACACACATTTTGGTCCTTTTCTGATGCCAAGGATATTATTATGATTTGTAATATAAGAACTGGAAATTAAGAATTAAAATTCGACTCTATGAATACTTTGTATGGAACTTGCTATATCTGTTGAATAAAGATATACTCCCTCCGTCCCATAACAAGCGACGCAGTTACTGTTTCGCACGAAAATTAAGGAAAAAGTGAAAAGGTTGATGTGTTGTGAGTGTAGATAGTTGAGTAGGAGAGAGAATGAGTGGTGAGATTAGTAAATTATAATGATATTGTGAGTATTATAATAATGTAGGAGAGAGAATGAGTGGAGGAAATATTAAAGATTCTTTTCCATTTTAGGAAGTGGGGCGCCCAAAATGGCAAAGTGTGTCGCTTGTTATGGGACGGAGGGAGTAGTTAGCTTTGTTTGATTGAAAATGACTTTTTGTCCCTGAAAATGACTTGTACCTATGAATACTTTGTATGGAACTTGTACCTATGAAACCCTAGGGGCATTTTCCTAGTCGTGTTCATAAATGATTTAGGCGCGGGTTTGGGAGTGAAGGTTCATTGTAAGTCGAAGGACAATGATATTGGCTCTTTTGTTGTGCCATATCAAAAATTCCTTTATTGGAGTTTCCATCCTAACATATATCAGTTGTTTTTAACTGATAAATGCATTTATCAGTTATTTGATAGATAAATGATAATAATAATAATAATAATAATAATAATAATAATAATAATAATAATAATAATAATAATAATAATAATAATAATAATAATCAAGAACTTTTTTGTAATATTCAATAAGTTTTTTGTAATATCTAGCTTGTGTGATTTTTTTTGTAATATCCATCATTCAATTCCAAAGTGCCCCTAGTATAAAAGGACAACTATTTTCCTAAGACATATAACATAAAATGAAGCTTATAAAGATAAATACAATAATATAAAGATATATATACATTAATATCTAAGATGTAGAATTATTGGCAAGAATGACAAAAAATCCATGAGATTTTCAATATGGGAGAGAAAATATGTTAAATCTTGATTTGTGACATATTTAGCTATTTGTGATTTATGAAATCAATCACCGATTCATTGTACATATAATTTGATTTGTATAGCGATTTGTTATTTAATAATTTCCAAATGCATTATAAATTAATTACGTATAAATACAACATTTCGGCCATGATTTCTTATCATTTCACAATAACAAAAAGCTAATATCTCCGACCCAGAATTAACTAGAGACATGACCAGTTCATTCATCAAGCATATACAGCTTTTGCTTGTCGTTTTATTTGTCCTCGAAGCCGAAGTCGCTGCTGTTAAATTAAGAGTGACTATCACAAATGATTTAGGTCCGGGACCTCCGGGTTTGGGCGTAAAGGTTGAATGTAAGTCGAAGGATGATTATATTGGCTCTTTCGTTGTGCCATATCAGAAATTCATTACTTGGAGCTTTAATGAAAATGTTTTTGGACGTACGAAATATTACTGCTATTTCTGGTGGCAAGATAAATATACTACCTTTGATGTCTACAAAGAATATATGTGTCATAATTGTACGTGGTATGTTAGACAGTCAGATATATGTTTACTTAATCAGCCTCATCCTTATGAGAACATTTGTCATAGATGGTAGAATAAAAAAATAACACCTTCTCCGTTCTAAATGAATGTCCAATTTTTTTTCTTTTCTTGAAATATTGATCAAGAGCGAATTTTGTTATTTTATTTATATATTCGTTTCGGGACGAAGGGAGTACAATTAATTAATGATAAAGGCAATGTTATTGTTAAAAGCTAAAATCTGGGGAGAAACGCGTTTCTCAGTCGCTTATGGAGAAACGGGGCAACGTTTGTCGCGCGACATACTTAGCCAAAACAACTGGATATCACTTTCATCAGTCCAGAACATTGAATATGGATATCCAGAAGCTTTGGAAAGGATATCCAGAAAAAATATTTGGTTTCTGGATATCCTTTCCAAAGCTTCTGGATATCCATATTCAATGTTCTGGATATCCAGAAGCTTTGGAAAGAATATCCATAAAAAATATTTGATTTCTGGATATCCTTTCCAAAGCTTCTGGATATCCATATTCAATGTTCTGGATATCCAGAAGCTTTGGAAAGGATATCCAGAAACTGGCTATGTATGTCTCGTGACAAACGTTGCCCTGTTTCTCCATACACGACGGAGAAACGCGTTTATCCCCAGACTGACTCTTGTTAAAAGGTCTTACGAATGATTTGTAAAATTTGAAGAACCAAGCAAATAAAAATCGATTTAAAGTTTAAACTCTTTTTGCTGCCTTAGCTATCTTCATGATCAAGCTGACTCAAAGATTTTGTTGCTCTTTTTTCCTTTAAGTAAATGTGTGTTTTCTATTGATTTATGTGTTTCAAGTGTCTCATAATTTTGATAGATTCAACAATTTTGTACTCGGTAATTAAAAAACTATGGTGCGAATATATTCCCAATACACTAAAAGTGTGAATATATTCCCAATACACTGAAAGAATAAAATAGAATTGATAGTAATCATGATTTATCCATTGTTATTGTTGATAGTAATCTCTTCGTTCTACTAAAATTTTGATCAATTTAAGTTATTTCAACAAAATTTTATGATGATAGTATTTTTAATAGTTTATCACTTATAGATTTGGAATTTCATTGAAATTAATATTTTCATGATTTTTTGGTTGATTATTGTTCAATCAAGTAGAACAACAAACTTAACAAACTTAAAGTGTGAATATATTCCCAATACACTGAAAGAATATAATAGAATTGATGCTGTCATGCCAAAATGGTTGCACAGGACTGACCGGGGGTAGCAACGGTGTCCGGTCCGGAAGAAACGCTCCTCGGGTCCGATTTAATGTGAGACCTACAAGACAAAACACCGTTATGGGTGGGGGGCCTTTCTCCCCAAAACCCTCCGGCGTGAGAATCATCAATTTGATTCATAACATATATTGACATAATATCAAATATTTCTAGAGAGAGAAAGCTTAAACTTGAGACATACCATTGTGATACTGTGAGTACGCCAATCCAATTCGCGACCCTTTTAAAGTGCTTTTTAATGCAATAAAATGGCACTAGGGGAGTTTTGGTAAATTCCCGGTCAATTCCAAGTCTTCCGGAAACTTATCTTAAAGTTCTTATGAAGGAAGTACTTGTGAATGATTTTTTTCACACAAAAGGACCTATCAGGAATTATCAGTTTTGGACCTGTTGGGAATTATCACAGAAGGTTCCAGAATCAGTTATTTATGCCAAAAACGGTTACATGGCTGGATAGGTCGTGCGGCACAATTGACCATGGAAAAACGAAGCGAATGGCCGTGCGACACAAGTGACCTCATCCTTGCAGCCTATAAATTGGACCCTCCCCCTCTCATATCTGGATCCCTTTTCAATACCCTAAAGTCACTCTGCCCAATTGATGACAGAAAATCCCCTCTCTCCTCAAACCACACCAAAAACCCTCCAATTCCATCCTCCCTTCACCCAAACCATAAACCCATCTTCACATAACCCACCTTCCTTGGAAGATCTGAAGAGAAGCAGCCAATTGGTGTTCATTTGCACTCTCCAATAGCTGAATTGAAGGCTTCCACACCTAATTTGGTGTAGAAGTAGAGGATTACAAGGGTAACGAATTTCTTCACCTTCCTTTCTCATTTTACTTGTTCATTTTAAATTGTTCTTCTCTCCACTTGATAATAAAGATCCATTTGCCTTAGATTATCAAGTAGCAACTGCCATATCTCTGTTTAATTGGTATTGCTTGGTTTAATTGCATATTGGTATTGTGATTGTATCTCCCTTGGTTGCTTGGTGCTCAAGAGAGTGTGGATCTCCCATATCCATGCTCCCTTGGGTGATTGGTTGCTAATTTGTGTTAATCTAAATAGATTTGATGTGCTTGATAGATCTGAATTTGATCCTTGTTAGTTTCTGTTCTTAAATTGTGAGAATCCTGCTGATAGTCAACTTATGTCACGCGACACAAGTGACTTATCGAGTCCTGTGTCACGCGACACAAGTGACCTATCTGCAGAGAGTCATATTTCAGTTGTAATTATGTTCCTCCTTTCCCTTCTTTTGCTTGTCACTCAAATTAGGGTGTGGATCCTCCATATCCACATTCATTTTGAAGTGACTGCATAGATTTACTTCCCTTTTGCTTAACAATGTAAAACCTCTGCAAGTTGATCTGTAGTGCCACGCGACACAAATGGCCTCTCAGGTTCTGTGTCACGCGACACAACAGGCCCTTGCAGTAGGTTCATTTTAGTTGTATGTTTTGTTAATACTTTTTGTAATATGGGATGTGGCCTCCCATTGTCAATGGCTCAGAAGTTGTTTCTTCTTCCTTCTGAGCAATAAAACAAAGTACTCCTTTGCATTTCATATATATATTGTCTCACACACTAGCACACACACTTGAATGTATTGAATGTTGAATGTTAGAAAGACTCGTCTACGGACGAGGCGTGTTGGGTGAACTCCCGGTTCTTCCCAATACATAACCTGACCCCCGAACCCATTTTCTCTTTACAAAAGGTTTTCAATGTTTCCTTTAAAACGGCGTGGCGACTCCTTTATTTCCCTTTTAATTTTTTTCGGGCGAGCGCACATTCAGTGGCGACTCCGCTGGGAACACTTGAAACCTGTTTTCAAAAGTGGGTCAAACTTTCGTGAATATTCAACATTCAATTCATTCATTCGTATGTGTTTTGCTTGAGACATTATATGTATTGTTTGCATTTTATGTGCTTTGTTTGATTGTCCTTGCTTCTTGCCTTGTTGTTCTCTTGCTTGGGGCTGAGTTGTGCTATTTAAGCTTCGAGGCTGGGGCTGTTCTTGGTGTGATTTTTAGAATTCTGGAAATTGGACCCTTCTGTCACGCGACAGAACTTGCATCATCTGTCCTGTGTCACGCGACAGAAGTGGCCAGTTTGCAGGATCTTGGTTTTCCTTGGTACAGTTGGTGATTATGGGCAGTCCCCGTGATCAATTTATTGGTTTTTTCGCTTATTGTACTCTGCGGGGTGTGTGTGTGTAGTTTCCCTTTCTTCCCTTTTTCAAAATTAAAAATAAAAAATAAATAAAATAAATAAAATAATAAAAAAAATCATCATTTTCGCAAATAAAGGAAGATAGTCATCCGCACACTACGTCACGTAGATCTAGAACCCTCGGGTGCGATTGACGGCATCGCGGACGGCCATGAAATTCGCCTACGCTTGAGCGCCTGAAATCAAACCTATCCCCCTAGTGCGTTATAGGTGGCGCCACACATTTAAACCTTACCCAAAACGGTTGGTTTTGACACGACATTTTCAAATACACTAAAATGAATTGTTCCAAAATTTCTAATAAGCCTTCATACCTACCCCCTAAACCTAGCACGTGTGGGCATGTTGCCATCGCAACATGGTTTCACGAAAGGACATGTCGTTCCCACGGCATGTTCTAACGAGAGATCATGTCGCTTTGTCAACGTGCACCGACGAGAGGTCATGCCGGATTTTTCCTTGAATTTCTTCGGGAATACCCGTTATGCTGCCCAAATTTCTCCAGAAATTGGGGTTACTCGTTCGTCCCATAAATGCTTCGGTTTTGACTAGGTACTATTGCCTATTATTAATTTTGAACAAATACGTTTGGTGTATTTGTGGATGATGGGTCCCTAAGTTTCCCCAAGGTATAGTGTGCATAAATAAAGGGTTAGTCTTTCCCAAGTGTTCCTAGGATTTAAACCACCGATTTATACTTGAAGATGAATAAGATTGTCTGCGCAAGTTTGTCCTTCATTTCCTTCCCTCTCCCAGAATTCTTCCTTTTCCTTCTTTACCTTATAAACCCGCATATACCCCTGCAGCTACGGCGAGTTGGAGTCGATCATCTGTCCCAGGAGCTCGTTTGATCCGGGTTGTCAAAGAAGTTCAGGCAATTTCCAAAGTTTTAGTCAGTACAGAATCAAGCATGTCAGGAAATGGAGATGTGTTTTCCGCTCCGTCGACTGGAGGGTCGGGTTCGTTGAGTCAGCCAAGCTTGAGTGATCTGTCTACAGATGAGTTAAGGATGAATCTGGAAGCCGCTTTGACCAGGGAGCGTGAGGCCTGCCTGTCAGCTCAGAATGCCAAAATCCGAGAGGAAGAAGCCCATAACCGCTTTGTGGAGGCCATGAGAGCCCGGGTAATAGCAGTGCTCCGTAGAGAAGATGGTTCTTATGAAGAAGTTACTGAAGAAGGCAATAACGAAATTGGATCCGTTTCTCCTGTCCAGCCCGCTCCACTCAGTTACAATGCTATGCCTCCTCCCACAAGCTATGTCCCGCGCCCCGAGCAAATGCCATCTCCAGGATTGATCACGAGTGGCCAAGGAAAATTTCCTCCCCCTTCTTCCCAAGCATATAACCATATGGCTCAGCAAGGTCCTAGCAAGAGTGGTGGTCATCCAGTGAACTTCCTTGATCTCACTTCCTCTCCGACTCCCAGTGCCCCGATGCCACAGGTTCAGTATGGGCCTCAGTTCCAAGCCAGTTACTCCCAACCTTAGTTCAGTGTGTATCCCGACGGCTATCAGGGTGGTCAGTACAATGTGCAGCCGAATGGTCAGTACCGTCTCTCAGAGAATCAGATTTGCCAAGATAGTATTCCGAGGTATCAGCAGTTTCATACCCAAGGCAGTTTTTCTCAACCCACAGTGTGTTCTCCCCTTACTCAACATCTTTATGGTTCTACTCCCTATTCAGCTCCGTGTGTCAGTACAGGACTCTCTTCTCTTGGTCAAATCAGAGGTCAATCAGTGCAATACAGTTTCCAGAACCCCAGCATGCAGTTCAATGGCTATGATATGTACGGGAACAGAATTCCCAGCTCTGTTAGTTTATTGGACAGTAATCTTGATATCCCTAGTACCCTCGGTCTCCCACAAGCCGCTTTGCCCGTTGGACCTAAATCAGATTTCCCCATACCATCTTTGACAGTAGCTCCCGCTATCCCCCAGATTCCAGGTTTAACCCCAGAAGTAACGACCTTATTGAAGCAGTTGCAACAGCAATTAGACAGACTGACTGTGGGTTCTAGCGGTCTCAGAGTGGTGGATC
Source organism: Adenophora triphylla var. japonica (assembly GCA_022495995.1). Lineage (NCBI taxonomy): Eukaryota > Viridiplantae > Streptophyta > Magnoliopsida > Asterales > Campanulaceae > Adenophora > Adenophora triphylla. The sequence continues at coordinate 49,502 of JAFEMH010003158.1, forward strand.
CAGCCCAGGTAACGCCTTTGCCTCACAAATTCAAGATGCCGAAAATGAACTTCGATGGTACTGCTTGTCCAAAAACGCACGTGGATACTTATGTAATGACTATGGGAGCGATGGGCTGCACGCCCGAGTTTATGGCATCCCACTTTCATTTGACTTTAAAAGGACCAGCTCTCACATGGTTTTTGGCCCTGAAACAAGAATGCCGCTCTACTTGGAGCCAAATTACGGAGACCTTTTTGGAAAAGTACAGAGGCAACTTAGAATGGCGTACTACTCGGGATGATTTAGTAGGGACTATCCAGAAGGCTGATGAATCAATTACAAAATTTTATAAGCGCTGGAATGCTAAGCTTAACGAGCTTTTGGAGCCCATTCCCCTTCAGGACCAAAAGGACATCTTCTTGTCATGTGTGAAGCCAGTACTTAGGGAAGCCATCGGGAAAGGTTGGTATCCGGATTTGCGAGAAATGGTCGGAATGGGAGCTAGGAGTGAGAATAGATTGTTCAACCAAACCCCGAACGCGAATGCTAGTGGAAACAGTGGTAGTGGAGGTTTCGAATACCGGACAGCAAACCCAGTCCCCGCCATGGCGCCAAAAGGAAGAGAAATAGTTAAAGATAACATTGTCAACAACCTACAAGGAGGGGGAAATAATGGTTCCAATGGTGGAAGATTTCAGCCAAGGCCACATATAAAGTTTGATGATTTGGGTATGACTACAGAGGAGGTCTATAATGGATTACTCAGGACTGGGATGATAAAGCCGTTGGAGAACTACAGACCTGCTAATCCTAATCCCAATCTGGATACAAGTAAATATTGTCGGTTCCACCAGTTTCCTGGGCACACCACCAATAATTGCTTCTCGCTCAAAAAGATTATCCAAGGGTTGGTAGATGAAAAGAAGATTGAAACGTCCCCCCGTCCTAATGTCGTCAGCAACCCCCTGCCTAACAACACTGTGAATCTCATGGACTTTGGCCAAGACTATTTTGTTAATGTAATAGAATTTGGGGAACCCATGGATGGAAAGGTTAGTGATGATTGTAGTAGGGATGTGACTGATGTAAACTCTTGTTCTGAGGAAATGAAAGATAATTTCTGCTATGTTTTGTATCTTGACGATCTGTATGATTTGAATAATACTGTTGATTATGATGATTACGAAGAGAGTTTGATTGCCAACACCATATCTTCCATGGTTCCTAGGGATTCCCCAATCTCTCTAGAGGAACTCAGGATAGCGGCTAATGTGGAGGCCCCATTGTCTATAAATGAGATAAGGCAGGCGGCATGGCCATACAAAACTCGTCCTGTCCCGATTTCGCTAGCAGAGCTCAAGGAGGCCAGTAAAGATTTTGTGGTTGAGAAAGATCAAGAAGTTAATTTGCTGACTCGATCTGGAAGAATGTTGGGAACTAATGATGCAGATCCCTACGGGAAAGGTAACGCGGTTGCAGTTGCGCGTCCCCAATCCTTTCGTAATCCATACAAACCGGCAGAGATTGAAGAAGTTCAGAAGATCCAATCTTGAAGCAGCTAAAGAAAACACAAGCCGATATCTCCTTATGGTCTCTACTTACATCCTCCTACCCTCATAAGCCGAAGTTAGAAGAGGCCCCGGCCAAAACGAAAGTGTCTCGTCAATGCCACCCTGCACGAAGCCCGTCGCTAATCGGGACCGCACAAGATGGAAACATTATTACTTTTACGGATCTTGACTCGCTCGCTTATGGTGCAAAGCATAACGAATCTCTACACATCACGCATTCCCCGGAAGGACGGCGGATTCCCCACGTGTTGGTAGATAATGGGTCAGCTATGAATGTGCTCCCTGCTAAAATGATGAGTATGTTGGACATTAATGCACAAAACCTTAAACCATCCAATCAAACCATAAAGGCTTACGATTCCACATCCCGGGCAGTGTTGGGAATAGTCTCTCTGAATTTGATGTTTGGGGGCAAAGAAATGGTGGTAGACTTTCAAGTTATCGATATTCCGGTAACATTCTCAGTGTTATTGGGCAGACCGTGGATTCATGAGATTGGAGCGGTGGCCTCCACTCTTCACCAGTGTTTAAAATTTGTGCAAGATGGAGTGCTGACAACCATCTATGGTGATAGCGTTACGATCGGGGAAACCAGTACCAACACCGTACCAGTGATGGAAATCAAGCTCGACCAGGAAAACCCTATGCTCAGTGGATTCACAATTGAGAAACCTAAAGGACAGGTCTGCACCATAGATTTGACGACGTCTTCAGACAAGATCCCCCCTGTGTTGAAAATGCTGAGAGGTATGAGCTATATCCCTGGTCTGGGGCTGGGAAAACGTTAACAAGGACCGTGTCAGCTTGTGGAGCCAGTAGCCAAGAGGAATAGGCGAGGCCTAGCGTATGTAATGACGAAGGAAGACAAAGCGTATGATAAGACTGAAGCGTTTAAAGAAAAGATGGCCTCAGCTGCTGGAAGGAGGTACAAAAGGCCTGAAATGCGCCCGTACAGTTGGTCTTTGAACCAACACTTTGTCAAGGATGATGGAGAAATGTTTGTTTGCCCAGAGCCAAAGCTGAGCCAAATGGAAGAAAGAATGAGAACAATTCAGAGGCTTGCCAATAGCCAGAGTCCGGTGAAGGAAATGTTAGATAACTCGCCCAAAAGGCCAGGTGTGACCGCCACCTACGAGAACAGCTACCACTTCTGGGGACCTGAGTATGTGAACCAGCTTGAGAAGCTCGCTTGGATGAATCATTGTGCACAAAATCCGTGGGATGGACCCTTTAGATATTGACGGTGAGTTGACAGAATTGTTTGAGAATCAGGGGCTGGTTGAACCCGAAGTTGGCGTATCCACAGAGAAGTTTCCTGCAGAAGGTTTTGTTCTTTTTGAAGATCTCGGAGATTTGATTGACTTTTCCTCTGATAGTGAGGTAATAGCTGTGCTGGAGTTTGGGAAAGGACCGGTTGCAGATCTGAATAGTTTGAAGACCATCACAGAGGAGCCGCTATAGAACTGGACTTCATTCCGGGGGCCGGTTACAGACATGGAGACTATGATTGGAAAGCTTGGGCTCAAACCTCGTCCCTGTCCATCCGAGTCTAAATTTGTTCCCCGTGTCCTGAGTCAGTCCCCAGAGTCCCTTGTGATTGAATTTGAGTCCTCCGATCGGTCCGATGTCCTCACGACAGAAGACCGTCTTCGAGTTGTAAACACTGTTTTTCCTTATGCCTTGAATAAAATAATCGATCTTTCTGAGTATCCTGTGATTTCCAATCTAACAATTGAACACTTAACTAAAATTAATCATCAAGATTTGAAAATAATTAAGCCAGATTCAATTGAAGATAATGCAGACTTAATAAATGAACAAATTTCATAAAATAATTCAAAGCAGGTTCGTGAGCAAAAGGAAAGCCGGGCCCAAGCTGCCGATGAGATATTGACGACAGTGAACCTGGGAACAGCCGAAGAGCCCAAAGAAACGCAAATTGGTAATTTCTTCTCCGGAGATGAACGGGTTGCCCTGGTTGAATTGCTTAAAGAATATGTGGACGTCTTTGCTTAGTCTTACAAGGATATGCTCGGTCTGGATTCATCTATCGTAGAGCTTCGGATACCCCTAAATCCAGAAATTAAGCCGATCAAGCAGAAGCTGAGACGGATCAAGCCCGAGTGGTCCTTGCAGGTGAAAGAAGAGATTGAGAAACTCTTACGGGTAGGCTTTATCAAAGTAATTGAATATCCGACCTGGTTGGCAAACATAGTCACAGTTACAAAAGCAAATGGAAAAGTCTGGGTTTGTGTGGACTTCCGGGATCTTAATAAGGCTAGTCCCAAAGATGACTTCCCTTTGCCTAACATTGATATGCTGGTAGATGCAACTGCGAACTACGAGGTCAAATCCTTCGTTGATGGCTTTGCGGGTTATAACTTGATTAAGATGGCTGAGGAAGATCAAGACAAAATAGCATTTACAACTCCATGGGGTACGTATTGTTACACTGTGATGCCATTCGGGTTGAAGAATGCTGGGGCTAGCTACCAGAGGGCCGTCACCACCCTGTTTCACGACATGATCCACAAGGATATTGAAGTGTATGTGGACGATATGATTATTCACTCAAAAGGGTCGGACGGGCAGCACTTCAAGGATTTAAGGAAGTTCTTCAACAGACTTCGGGAACATTCTATGAGGCTAAATCCCGCCAAGTGTACTTTTGGGGTTATCCGGGGTAAAGTTTTGGGCTACATGGTCACAGAGAGAGGCATCGAAGTAGATCCCAGAAAAGTCAAAGCGATTGTCGAGATGAAGCCACCCAGAACTGTCTCCGAAGTGAAAGGTTTCATGGGTCGTCTGCAGTACATCAGGAGATTCATCAACCAGCCGACCTCTATATGTGAGCCAATCTTTAAGTTATTGAAGAAGAATCAGGAAGTGGTTTGGAACGAGGAATGCCAACTGGCTTTCGAAAGGATCAAAGCTTACCTCGTCAATCCTCCTATCCTTTGCCCACCTCACAGGAACAAGCCTTTACTTCTATATCTGACGGTCACAGGCATAGCTATTGGAGCCATGCTAGCACAAGAGAAGAAGGATTCCAAGGTCGAGAACGCCATATATTTTGTCGGGCCGTAAATTCCAAGGTAGCGAGTTGAATTACTCGCCTCGAGAAGACGTGCGCAGCCTCCGGGTTGGGTAGTTGGAAAGCTGAAGCACTATATGCTATCCCACACAGTGCACTTGGTCTCCAAGATGGACCCAATCAGATACCTGTTCCAAGGCGACAGAGGCAACATTTCTACCAGATTGGCAAAATGGACTTTCTTCCTAGCTGAGTTCGATATCAAATATGTGATCCGGAAGTCAATCAAGGGACAAGCTCGCGGCACCAATTGGCCGATTTCCCCAAAGACGTAATCCCGAGGGCCGGATCTCCAGTTTCCAGATGAAGGGATTCTCGTTATAGAAAACGGAAACCGATGGCAGTTATTCTTTGATAGAGTGACGAAAAAAAGAGGAAATGGTATCGGGATGGTGCTGGTAGACCCGAATGATATGCATACCCCTATTGATATCAAGCCGAATTTCTGGCCACCAACAATGCGGCCGAGTATGAAGCTTGCATAGCCGGTCTTGAGGCCGCCCGGAACGACATGTGGATGAGTTGGAAGTGTTCAAAGGGTTCCCAATTGATAATCAACCAGGCCGCTAACAGATGGAAAACCTCAGATCCATGCCTTCAGAAGTATCACACTTACATTGCAGAGCTCGTCGGCCAGTTCAAGGAAGTGTCGTTCCAATTCCTACCACGAGACAAGAACAGATTTGCCGATGCCCTAGCTACTCTGGCCTCCTTGGTAGAGATCCCGTAAGGAAAGTCAATTAAACCGTTCGTGGCCTGTAGGCGAGAAAATCCCGCATACCGCCGTGAAATAGAGATTGAAACCGTCAATGAGCCGTGGTACGCCGTATTTTCCAATACCTCAAGCATGGTGAAGCATCTCTCCCTGCCGATGAAGAAGGAGACCCAAAAGGGATTCATGACAAGAGTCTGCAGTCTTTGAAAAGGCTATCGGCTCAGTACGTCATATTCGACAATTAATTGTGGAAGAAAAGGGAAGGTTGCCCCCTCCTGCTCAGCATTAGCAAAGAAAAGGCTCAGAAAGTAATGGAAGATGTTCACAATGGCGCCTGCGGACCTCATATGAACGCTCGATCTCTCATGCATAGTATTATCAGACTGGGTTACTTCTGGATTACTATGGAAACTGATTGTATTCAATTTGTGCGAACCTGTGACAAATGCCAGCGATTCTTCAATCTGAACCATATCCCTCCTCATGATCTCTACTGTATGACAACTCCCTGGCCCTTCGCAACATGGGGAATTGATGTCATTGGGAAGATAACTCCGTCTGGGAGTAATGGGCACTCATTCGTATTAGTTGCTATGGATTACTTCACAAAGTGGGTAGAAGCTGCATCTTACAAAGTGCTCACGGCTAAGAAAGTGGCTCGCTTCATAAAGGAACAGATTTTCTGCCGCTACGGAGTCCCTAATGAGATTATTTCTGACAATGGAACCCATTTTGAGGGAGAAGCTGATCGCCTGCTTACTGAATACAGGGTCAAACGTCACAAGTCTTCGCCATACAGACCGCAGACAAACGGTGCTGTCGAGGCCGCCAATAAGAATTTGGAGAGGATCATAAAGAAGATGGCCGAGCGAGGAAGGGATTGGCCAGAAAAGCTGCATTTAGCATTGTGGGGCTACCGCACTTCAATTCGGATCGCGCTACTGCAACCCCTTACGCTTTAACCTATGGAATGGAGGCCGTTATGCCCATTGAGCTAGAGATTCCATTCCCTCCGGTGTTGCTTGAGAATGAGATAAATGAGGTTGACTGGCTCCAAAGTCGATACAACGAGTTGGCACTGATGGATGAACGCAGACTAAAAGCCATGGAGCACAATCGGGTATATCAGAAAAGAATGGCCCGTGCCTTTGACAAGAAAGTGAAGCCCAGAGACATCAAGGTTGGTGATTTAGTTCTCAAGATGAAGCCTGCAAATCAGAGCAGTGCATTGGGAAAGTGGGCACCTGTTTGGGTTGGACCGTTCCTAGTCAAGAAGATATTCTCCGGAGGAGCAATGCAGCTAGCGGATCTGGATGGTAACCCATTTTTGCACCCCGTCAACGGAGACAAGTTGCGGCGGTATTATGTGTGATTGAGTCTTTCTCCCTTCTGTAAATAAAATAGAAAAAAAAGAAGAAAAGAAAAGAAATAAAAATAAAGGCACAACAAAACTGTCCCAGATGAGACTGAAAACCTCTCAAAAGGCAGTCCATGCAAAAACAAGGGACGCGCCAGGTGCTAAAAGAATATACCCAGCTAGATTGAAAACCCTAAAAAGGGCGGTCTAGGTAAAAAATAGGGTTGCACCATGCCCCTCTTCTGTCTTCCCCTTTCTTAAACACAAAAATTGATTGAGTCGAACTACGGAGACCTGAGCCCCTTAGTTCTCTTACAAAAGGGGAACGTAGGCAACCACTTGTGGTTCGGTCTAAAAATGCTGCAAAATCTTATGTCTTGTCAAACTGTGTTTTGATTACAGTTCCGAAGTTTTTTTCAAAGGTTTATTTGGAGTTAATATTCTCTTTGATGAGTTCAAGCACGGCCTACTTTTGACTCAAAAAGCCTGCTGCGAATAAAAGGAACAAATTTTTCAACGTCTATTTCGTCTGCATTAAATAATCAGAGGATACTCAGTTTCCATACAAATAATTCCTACTCTTAAAACATAAAAAAAAAAAAAGAAAAGAAAGTCTCCTATCTCCCAGAAAAGCATCTAGAAACTCGTCCCCGCTCTCGAACTCGTTCCTCTGTCCTTCCTTTTCCTCGGTCCCCGGGAGGTCTTTGACCTAGGAATGTCAAATAAGTCGGTTTGAGCCCGTCCCAACTCAGGAATAACGCGCACCGGCGATTCAATCGCACTCCGCCTCCTCAAGGCAGCCCTAGCAATTCTCTCATGTCTCAATGCGTCTCGCGAGCCATCACCTCCGGATCATCCCTCGCAGTAGCCCTCCGGATCTCTCGTTTCTTATAGTCCTCAAGCAAAGACGCCGGTAACATTATCTGGGTTGCCCCGTGCCTCTGTATCCCTGAAAGATCGTTTGGATGGATAATCTGCTCCCAAACATTCCCGGCGGCGAGCCTCTATAGCCAACTGTGCAAGACCCTGATGCTCCTCATACCAAATCAGATACTCTGTGGTCAGAAATGTAAACCCCCTGGACTGTCGAAGAAGTACCCGAGTGGGAAGAAAGCCCTCCAGGAAAGATCTCGCCGAAAACTGCATAGACTGGGGCTCGGTCATAGACATCGGAACAACATCGTTCATCAGCCTCTCCCTCAAAGCCCGAACAATCTACTGAGGGTACCTATACTGTCTGCTCACCAGTGATGGGATACAGAAAGAAGATACATGCAAGCCTGGCAACCTGACCACCACTGATCCATCATGAATGTCTCTCATGGTCTGCAAGTTCCAGGCAGGAATCCAAAAGCTCAGATCAGTAGTCCCGTACCGCGACAATCTCACCTGCCAACTGTCAACGGCCATATCCCTCAGCAGTTTGTGTGGCCGGGTTACCCAAGGCATTGCTATCCGACCCTCTGGTAATGGCCCAATCAAGCGCAACCTCTCAGAAAACCACAAAGATAACAAACTGGGACTGCCCGCTCCCATGAAATTTGATCCCCCTGCTAGCCTGTCAATTCCATGGTAGGTCTCACCAAGAATAAAGTGGTACGATGTCCATCTCCCTTGGCCGGATTGAATTTGACGAAGATCTACACCCCGGCCACCCCTCGCCTGCCTCGACAGATCCCAACAATACGCTTGAACAGATTCCGACATACCCACAGAAATAATAAACCGACAGGGTGAATAACATGAATATATCCAAAGAAGTACAAAGGTCAAACCACTCAGGACGGGACAGACGTAATCTAGTCATATGAGTCAAGTCTATAGACCCATCATCCAGAATCATAAATAGCACTTGGTCCGATGGCAGACGCAAGAAATCCGACAATTGTTTCACAACCGATCGGCTGTCCCGAGGGAATGCTACAGTTGTCGCCTCACCCAAGCCTGTTAGTGCCCTAAAGTCTTCCATGGTTGGGGTCAAATCATTGTACGACAAAGAAAAGACATGTCGCTCTGAATCCTGTAAGCAAGATGCATCCTCGAAGCAAATCCCAGCCAACCTTTCCAAATTTTCAAGGACCAAATGCATGGCATATTGTACCGCTTGTCAATGACCCTCCTATGTTGCCTCAAATGAAATCCCCAAATTTCAACAAAATCCTGATGAAATTGACATTCCCGGGAAGCAACCTCTTTGTTATAATGCTCCATTGCAGTCGAAAGTACCGATCTTGGTCAAAGAAATCGCCTATCTACCAAGAAGGGATTGCTGGTTTCCTCTGTTAAGAAAACAGTTTTTGCAAAATGAAGTCGGAGCTGGGTTTTAAAAGGAGAGTTTGTTACGAACTTTATTAAGCCGCGCGACACAACTTGCCATACTAGCATGAGATGTCGGGTGACACTTTCAAATTTCTTCACCATGCACCAGTCATAGAATCCCCCACTCGCCATCGCCGCCATACACCTACCCATACATATTCAATCCTAAGATACACAATATCTGGGGGAGGGCCCATTTCACCACATGTACACACCTTAGCTGATATAATGTCATTACCTCATGAACAAACCCGGTGTAGCTTATCATTCAATACGATCATTTTTTTTTCATCTAACCATCGTCCCATTCCTTGAACAGACAAACTTGTGCAAATAATCTAACAAAGTTTGATCTTCGCTAACCAAGAAATATCATAACCAAAGTTTACTGCTCAGAAGTGTTGCGTTCCCGCAGAGTACAATTAAGCACATTTGAATCTTGGGGACTGTACCTCAATCAAAAGTTGAAAACAAAAGAAGTGCAAATCCAAGCCTTTTCCAAAGAAATGTTCATCAAAGTTATCAGCCCCGTTGCCAAATCGCCAGCAAAGTTCGTTTTTTTCTGATAAATCAACAGGCAGGATTCTTGCCCCACTAAACAAAGGTCAATAATTCCAAAATCAGTCAAGAGTCAATGAAAGCCATACCCTGACAAAACCAGGGGCGGAGCCAGGAATTGGCCGAGGGGGGGCAAGATTACACGGGGGTGCCCCCGAAAATTTTTTTTCGGGTCGGACAAGTAAAAAATGGGTCGGATCCATGAAATATAATGTATTTTAGTTAACAAAAATGATAAAAGTAAATAATTCAAAGAACGATTAAAATAATGTTGAAGTATTTAACGCAAACAATTTATTAAAATATATTACTCGTACAAAAAAAAAATTCAAATTTGCTAATTAAACTTGGGATAATAGGAAGAAAGACCAAAAACAAAAAAAATGGGAAAAGCCTAACGAATTAATTAAGATTGAAAAAATGTGAGGAAATTAGAAGAAAGAGAAAAACAAAACTGTTAAGAGAAAGAATAGCAAAGATGGAAGACAAAATTAATTGAAAATGTAGGTAGCAGGGTTCGTACATGGATTTGAAAGGAAACACCAAAGGCTTTAACTTCACCCCTTCTACCACTGAACCACACTACTCACTGGTGTTAATTTTGAAGTTAATTATATATATACATATACAATAAAAATATGGTGGGGGCAAAAAAAAAATTTCCACTGCATTTCCGCCGCTGGGGGGGGCGAGTGCCCCCACCTGCCCCCCCTGGATCCGCCCCTGGACAAAACAACAAATCGTCAACAACAGTAGTGCGAATCCCCGGCAGTTATATCTATCCCCAGCAAAACCAATGGTAGCCTCAGTCCCTCCGGCAGCTGCAACTTCCCAACAATCGTCAGCAACAGTAGCCTCAGTCCCTCCTATAGCCTAAGCACAGCACAGGTATGAAAACATGTCTCGCCCAAACTGTCAAATCATTATGTCTAAAAATCACTTCCTTCAGTTCATTTCATTATTCGGGTTAAGACGCCTCCTAACAGTCTTTTATCGGGTCAGACACCTCCAAATGGTCTATTCGGGTTAAGACGCCTCCTAACAGTCTTCTATCGGGTCAGACACCTCCTAATGGTCTATTCGGGTTAAGACGCCTCCTAACAGTCTTTTATCGGGTCAGACACCTCCAAATGGTCTATTCGGGTTAAGACGCCTCCTAACAGTCTTCTATCGGGTTAGACACCTCCTAATGGTCTATTCGGGTTAAGATGCCTCCTAACAGTCTTTTATCGGGTCAGACGCCTCCTAATGGTCTATTCGGGTCAAGACGCCTCCTAACAGTCTTTTATCGGGTCAGACACCTCCTAATGGTCTATTCCACATATTCCGAACTACGATTTGGCTTGATTCCCTCCCCGGGATACGTAGGAATCCTTTCTTAAAAAAGGTCCAGCCATCCGATCCACCAAGTCATCGTCCAGTCCTCCGCCTTATCCCCAGCCGCTCATTGGGATTGGGTCCTGTTTGTCGACAACCTCACTTCTTCCATAAGTGACGTTGCCGAGGGGTTCTGTGAGTACGCCAATCCAATTCGCGACCCTTTTAAAGTGCTTTTTAATGCAATAAAATGGCACTAGGGGCATTTTGGTAAATTCCCAGTCAATTCCAAGTCTTCCGGAAACTTATCTTAAAGTTCTTATGAAGGAAGTACTTGTGAATGATTTTTTCCACACAAAAGGACCTATCAGGAATTATCAGTTTTGGACCTGTTGGGAATTATCACAGAAGGTTCCAGAATCAGTTATTTATGCCAAAAATGGTTACATGGCTGGATAGGTCGTGCGGCACAATTGACCATGGAAAAACGAAACGAATGGCCGTGCGACACAAGTGACCTCATCCTTGCAGCCTATAAATTGGACCCTCCCCCTCTCATATCTGGATCCCTTTTCAATACCCTAAAGTCACTCTGCCCAATTGACGACAGAAAATCCCCTCTCTCCTCAAACCACACCAAAACCCCCCAATTCCATCCTCCCTTCACCCAAACCATAAACCCATCTTCACATAACCCACCTTCCTTGGAAGATCTGAAGAGAAGCAGCCAATTGGTGTTCATTTGCACTCTCCAGTAGCTGAATTGAAGGCTTCCACACCTAATTTGGTGTAGAAGTAGAGGACTACAAGGGTAACGAATTTCTTCACCTTCCTTTCTCATTTTACTTGTTCATTTTAAATTGTTCTTCTCTCCACTTGATAATCAAGTTCCATTTGCCTTAGATTATCAAGTGGCAACTACCATATCTCTGTTTAATTGGTATTGCTTGGTTTAATTGCATATTGGTATTGTGATTGTATCTCCCTTGGTTGCTTAGTGCTCAAGGGAGTGTGGATCTCCCATATCCATGCTCCCTTGGGTGATTCGTTGCTAATTTGTGTTAATCTAAATTGATTTGATGTGCTTGATAGATCTGAATTTGATCCTTGTTAGTTTCTGTTCTTAAATTGTGAGAATCCTGCTGATAGTCAAGTTATGTCACGCGACACAAGTGACTTATCAAGTCCTGTGTCACGCGACACAAGTGACCTATCTGCAGAGAGTCATATTTAAGTTGTAATTCTGTTCCTCCTTTCCCTTCTTTTGCTTGTCACTCAAATTAGGGTGTGGATCCTCCATATCCACATTCATTTTGAAGTGACTGCATAGATTTACTTCCCTTTTGCTTAACAATGTAAAACCTCTGCAAGTTGATCTGTAGTGCCACGCGACACAAATGGCCTCTCAGGTTCTGTGTCACGCGACACAACAGGCCCTTGCGGTTGTATGTTTTGTTAATCCTTTTTGTAATATGGGATGTGGCCTCCCATTGTCAATGGCTCACAAGTTGTTTCTTCTTCCTTCTGAGCAATAAAACAAAGTACTCCTTTGCATTTCATATATATATTGTCTCACACACTAGCACACACACTTGAATGTATTGAATGTTGAATGTTAGAAAGACTCGTCTACGGACGAGGCGTGTTGGGTGAACTCTCGGTTCTTCCCAACACGTAACCTGACCCCCGAACCCATTTTCTCTTTACAAAAGGTTTTCAATGTTTCCTTTAGAACGGCGTGGCGACTCCTTTATTTCCCTTTTTATTTTTTTTGGGCGAGCGCACATTCAGATACAGCTACAGAGGAGGAGCAACGGAGCGACACAGTAGGTCCAAGCAGCAAATGGGTACACACCGCAAGCGAATTGTCCTTCAGGCCGAAGGACTACTTTGGGTTCACTTGAGCAAGATTGGATTTCTGTTGAAGCACCTTGTTGGTATCGAATCGTGGTCGAGTCTTTTTCAAGGGGGGTGAATGATACAGCTACAGAGGAGGAGCAACGGAGCAATGCTGATGCTGAAAGGAGCAAGGATGTTGCTGAACTGGTGCTGAAAAGGACCAAGGGGCTTCAGGCGGCCGCCCCGTTCTCACCCAGGCGTGCGCCTCACTTGAAGAACATCAAGGCCAAGTATCTGGGCTCGAGGCGGGAGCCTCAAGAATGCCCAGGCGGGCGCCTCAAATGACGGGCAGATTTGCTCACATTGCTGATGCTTTATTCGTTGTTGTTTTATTTAATTAACTTAGGGGTATTTTGGTACTTTCTTTGCTATTTCATTTTAGGGTTTTAGGAGAGTATTTAAACATCTTTATGGCTTTGAATAACTTAGTTTTGGATTTTATGAATTGAATTAAAGGACAAGAACGGCTGTGCCTTCTTTGTTATCGAATCTTGTTGGTTTTCGTTCGGTTCCATCTCATAACCTCCGTTTCCTACATCACATTGCAAAATGGATGGAGGGAGTAATTATATCCAAGACAAGTGGGGAACATTATCCTCTTTACTTGACACGTGTCACGCCATCATTGGAGGGATATCTCTAATGAGATTACGTTTGGATAAGATTAAGGCTGGCAACTTGACATGTGGCCTGACTCTCACCTGGAGACATCAACATGCTGAGAGAAACGAGATGCGACATACAGCATGCGGGAACCAACATGCAACATGCGGGAACCAATATACGACATGCGGGAACCAACATGCAACATGCGGGAACCAATATACGACATGCGGGAACCAACATGCAGCATGCGGGAACCAATATACGACACGCGGGAACCAACATGCAACATGCGGGAACCAATATACGACACGCGGGAACCAACATGCAACATGCGGGAACCAATATATAACATGCGGAACCAACATGCAACATGCGACATGTAACAATCATAACATTAGCTGCATACAACATGAGACATGCGACCTACGACATGCAACATTCAATATGTGAGAACCGCAAGCCATTGGAGACAACCAGAACCAGAACCATAACTTTGGCTACAATCATAACAATAACAATAAATTTAGCGACAATCATAACAATAACCATAACTTTGGCGACAATCATAATAATAACCATAACTTTTCGATAATCATAATATTGGCGAGAACCAACAGCGAGAACCATGTTTTTGACGAGATCCTCACAAAATAGGCCCCCTATAGACCATATTCGAACTTGGGCCGGGTAAACACTTATGGGGCAAAATATTTTGTTATTGGCACATCAAGAATGAGCAACAGAGTGAATAGATGAATGGTTGCGGGTTTAATGACAGGACTGAATGTCTCATCATAATCAATCCCCTCTTGTTGTGTGTACCCTTGAGCCACAAGTCTAGCTTTGTAATTTCAAGTGACCCGTCAGCCTACCGTTTGACTTTATAAATCCATCTGCTGCCAACAACATTATGATTCGGTTGAAGGGGAACAAGAGACCATGTACCATTTTTGCGGAAAGCCATAATCTCCTCATGCATTGCTCGTTTGCAGTGAGACAAGGGTGCAACCTGTTTGCAGGTATTTGGTTCGAAGAGCGGACATTCCACAGCCGTTGCACCTATACTACTAGAAACATCTGTTTTAGCGACGGAATACTCGGCGGCGAAATATTTTCGTCACTATATAGCGGCTTCCGCCGCTATATATCGGCGGAAATATTCCGCCGCTGTAAGTACCCAAATCTGGCTCATGCCTTCCGGTTAAATTTCCCGGCAATTTCGGTAAGTTTCCCGGTAATTCCCCGGACCTTCCTAGTGTTCCGGAAATGTCCTGGAGCAGTCCCAAATTAAAATTAGGGCTGAAGGAAGCCTTCCTAATTAAGAAAACACGTTTTTCTTAATTAGGGAGAAGGTTCTAGAATAATGCCACCTTGCATGGTTCTAGAATGCTGAGTCACAATGGATAAGCCCGCACGGCTGCATTAGCCCAAGGTCTCTGGCCGCACGGCTTCATTAGCCTTATCCAGACTGCCTATAAATAGAGCCCTCCTCTACCCATTTCAACCTACAACAACAATACCCACACTCCATAGCAATACACTCAGTCACTCCCAAGACGTGAAGAATATTGGTGAAGGCTCAAGAAGGTGAAGAAGAAGGCCAAGAAGCTCCCTCCCTCCTCCTTGAAGATCCAAGACCAATCTCTCCTCCTAGCTCCGACCAAAGAAGCAAAGGAAGCAATTGGTAACCTCGCACGCCCTAACCTTGCTTTTAATTGATATACTTGCTCATTGCATTCATATATCTTGCTTGGGACTTGGCATTCATAATTAAAGATCATATCTTTATCACCCCCTTTCCCTTTTGCATGCATTAAGACCTCATTTGTCATAAAAATGTAGTCTTTTTTCATAAAGGTGCATCCTTTGCACCTAAAACTCCCATTTTCAAATAAAAATGTCATTTTTATGCATCATTTGCATATAAAAATACAATCTTTTCAATAAAAATGCATCCTTTGCATTCAAAACCCCTTGTTCAAGCATCATTTGCTTTAAAGACCATGTCTTTACCATAAAATAGCATCATATGCTTTTCAAAATGCAATCTTTATGCATCATTTGCATAATGAATGCCAATTTCTTCAACAAAAATGCATCATTTGCATAAAAATCAAATCTTTATGCATCATTTGCAATAAAGATTATTTCTTTAAACTAAGTGCATCATTTGCAACCCAAAAATGTCATCTTTTCATTAAAGTGTCATTTTTCATCATGCATTTCCCCCTTTCCCCCAACCTTAGAACGGACCGGTGTAAAAGATCCTATCTTTACATCGTTCCTTCCATTAAAGGTTCACGATTTCTTTAGAATGGGACACCTTGAACCCTATATCTCCGATTATCGCTTAAGAAAGAGTATGAAGCCTCTATACGAGCTCGACCGTCTTAAAGCGTAGGATTGATGGGCTAAGGACCCTCCTTTTCTAAAGAACCTCATCTTTGACCAAAAGAGAGTCATTCTCTCGATCACGCAAGTCCCGAGGGTCCCGAGGTTTAAAATGCGACGATCACAAGTCATAAGATGAGGACGGGATCATAATCCCAAATACATAAAATTCCAAGGAATCCCGAGCGACAACCAATAAATGGTTTGTACGTCCGGAAGACAACTTGGGACATTTCCCCCCTTATTTTCAAACACATGCACACAAGAAAGCACGCAAGCAAGCACGATTACTGAAATCTTGGGAGACTTGCTCCGGCAAGGCACTTTGGGTGAACGCCAAACGTTCTTCCCAAGGGGTAACTTAACCTCCGAACCCAAGTAAAAAACCTTTTTTTCAAAGTTTTGAGGTAATCAAAATGGCGTGGCGACTCCGTTTTTCAAATAACTCAGATGTCTTCAAACTCGCGTGAATCCAACACAAAATTTGGGCACCACATTCACAGTTTGGCGACTCTGCTGGGGAGATCCCAAAGGAGAAAAGCTTCTATTTTCAAAACAAACAAAAATCGATACTCGGTATATAGGTGGAAACCACTTACCCTTCCTGTACACTCCCTGACGTGGGAGTTGGGATAACCGGTGGTTTAACAATCCACGTACCAGTATCCCTTTTCGAAAAACAATTTTGAAAAAAAAAAAAGAAAGCTTTTCCCTTTGAGCGGGTTAGACTCCCATCGCCGATTTCATTAATCGTGCTTGCTTTCTTTACCATGCATTGCATCATTTGCATCTTGGAATCTGTGCATACTTTGAAACGGGAAATAACCCGAAAAATAGCAAAAGGAGTGGAACCTGGAAAATTGATCCATGCAGTCGTACGGCTCAATCCTCATTGGATTATGACCGGGCGACCTCAGTGGCAATTCCACCAGGAAAAATCATGGTTAATCTGGGCAGCCCTAGCACTTGGGGCTACTCACTCCATGACCGACCGGGCTCCTTAAAATTTACGTGCTTATGTGTTGCATTTTCCCCATCCCGAAAATCATTCCTTTAAAACACATTATGAAAATCTCTGTTTTAACTCAAAAAGGAACATTTTTAGGAGACCGCACACTACGCGCACCGATATATCCCGTACACTTTTGCACGCACGTCCTTCAAACCCGAGGGTGGTTCCAACAGTCACGGACAGCCTTACGATGCTCCCTGCGCGCACGGAATCATCCCAACCTCCCCATGGCAAAATGTCGACCAATGCACACCCGTGTCACACGTTTCAAAAACCGTGACTTTTGGTTGGTTTTTGGTCTAGTCCGTGTCATATAGCCCAGCTTGCATACCCACGTAAAGGTCAAGCCTTAGCTCATAACGGAAGCCAAGATTGTCGCTCAAGCGAAATTCGCCGAAATTCCGACAAGGAAAAATCGGTGGGATCTTGACTCCGACATTGACTATTGACCTTGACCCGCGCGCAGAATGCGTAAGAGTCAAGACCGAGTCTTTGCCAAAAATCAAAAGATCTTTCGCTCAAGCGAAGCTCGCCAAAATTCCGACAAGGAAAAATTGGCAAGATCTTGACCGGCATTGACTTCGATTTCGACTCACGCACCGCGTATGCAACGAAGTTCAATGTGACACCGTGTCATCCGGCTTTTTACCGCCCGACCCATGCCTATTATTCTCTCGACATTATCGAAAGTCGAAACCGTCATTCGCTCAAGCGAAACTCGCAAAGATCCGTCAAGGCAGAGACGAGACTTTCCCGTATTGCCTTGACTATAATCCGCATCGCTCGTGCGTTAAAAAGTCCTATGACCCGCTAGACCCGATAGGAGCGTTCTTTACTCTCGGTCGGTGGGATCCGCGTGCCCTATAGGACCCTCGCCGGGCCGTCCACCCCGGGAGGTCGAAATACAGTGGAATACGAGGGGCTTATAGACGTAGTGACGGAACCCACCGATCCAGATCTAGAGTAGTTGTGAAAAAGAAGGGCGTAATCCCTTTTCCAACCAAATAGATATTAATAAAAGACACTGTTTTAAGTAAACTTGAAGATTCTAATTTGCATATTGCTTGAGCCTTCACCCTAAACACCTACCCCGAGTCTAAACCTTTCCTATCCCTTTCCCGCAGCCGAGAAAGAAGTGGGTGAGAACACCGGGTCGCCGACTTGTTAGCGCAGAATCCTCGTACGTTCGCCGTAATCCTCGCTCGAGAGTCGAATGGCCGATTTGACAGAGAACAGTCTGGTTTGGGTAACCTGATGACTAGGGAAGAAGAGTTAACCTTAGCCCCGGAAAACAGTCATAAGGCCCATGAGGAACAGCAAGCCGCGCTCATTGAAGCGCTTCGTCGTCATGGAGTTCAGATGGTGGTCGAGCCCAACGGTTCCTTGGTGATGATAGAAGATGAGCCTCCGTAAGCGGCCCATCTCGGCTCCATCAACCTATAACCAATGCCCTCCTCCATCCTCATACGATCCCTTATCCAGATTACCCCTCTTCGCCCTTTCCAACATCTCAAGCCATCAGATCCCGACACCCTCACCTCCTCAAATGAGACCCAGCTTTGTTCCCTATCAACGTAAAGCAAACGCTTACTATCCCTGACGCAGCCTCTCGCATTACCCCACGGGATTCACTCCTCTCCTCGCATGGGCCATCCTGTGCATTCCCTAGGCCTCAAAATCAGCTCAATGATCCTTTCAATTCATGTCCCGCCACAAACAGATCTTCCACCTCCAACTTTGCCCACAGGACCCCGGGAGGTTCCGTATCCTTTTTCCTACTTCGGAAATTATGAGCCTAATTCCTATGCCTCCGGCCAGCCTCTCACGGGAACACGGGACCTGGTCAAGTTTACACTTACTTCCCCTCCAAAGATCCCCAAGCCTTGGTACCAGCTACCACTGTGCCACCTACTGTCCTTCCACCCAAATCAGATAAGCCTTCTCTGGAATCAAGCAATCCTAAACCATCCCCCGACTCCGACATGGCTTGGCTAATGGAACAAGTTAGGTCCATGCAAGAGAAGTTTGGGGAAATAGACACCAAGAGGACAAAGCATACCGCATCACCGATCCCAAAGAAAGTTGTCCCTCTCCCTCCAAAATTCCGAATGCCAAAATTGAAAAGTTCAACGGCACTGATTGTCCCCGGACTCACATTGAAAGCTACATTCTTGCCATGAGAGCCAAAGATTGTACACAGCAAGAAATGGCCGATCATTTTCAGTTATCATTAAAAGGTTCAGCTCTTAGGTGGTTCCTGCATGTGAAACCAGAAGCCCGAGCTACGTGGGACCAGATCAAGGAAGCGTTCCTAGAAAAGTATAAGGCCAATTTGAATTGGGAAACCAGCCGTAATGACCTACAGGGTACCCTACAACGTTCAGATGAGCTAGTAAGTGAATTCTACAAGATGTGGAATTGGAAGCTCAGTGAAATGATGACCCCACTCAATGAAGAGGAACAGATGGAGATCTTCCAATCTTGCTTGAAACCTCAACTAAGAGTCCAAATTGGCAATTACTACTATCCTGACCTTCGGGCAATGGTAAATGCCGGCACCAAGTTTGAGAATGCCTTCAATATGGCCCCGCCACAGAATGCCAGTTCTTATCGCTACAAAGCACCGGTGTCAAATGCCCCACTGCCACCGTGAAAGGAAAAGAAGTGATTGGCGCCGTTAATTACATTCGTAATGAGAAAGCGGGACGTAATGCAGCCAAGCCGCCTGCAAAGCCAAAGCTCCCTTTCTATACTGCCGAAGATTTCGGAATGACACTAGAAAAGGTCTTCGACGGTTTGGTAGCCCAAGGACTCATCGACCTTTGGAAAACCGGGAAGCCCAGAACCCCAAGATCGTAATGGACGAGACCAAACACCGTCGCTTTCACAATTATCATGGCCATAACACTAATGATTTCACCTACCGAAGCTCCCGATCTCTCGCCTAGTTGAAGAAGGCAAGTTAGAACCACCTCGGGGTCCCAATGTGGTCAAGAATCCTCTTCCCGCTAACAATCGAGTCAACATGATCGAGTTCGGAGGGACAAATGGAAACGGTTTTGGAAATCCAGGGTCATAGATATCCCGAAATTCAACGTTCCTTATGCCGAATTACAGGAGAAATGGAAAGATCTCGATTAATGCCGCCGCCATGGAGGGACAGCTGGACCCATAGTCGGAACCGATTTCGTTAATGTTGTCGAGCTCGGCCTCTTTTCTACGACATCGAACCAAGAACTATGGTCAAGATTACGTAAGAAAGGCTCACTTATGAAGACCTGCGAGTTTGAAGTAAAACAAGCCATGTTAATGAAAGTCTCTCTCGTAACCCTTCATTACCCATGATGAGCATAATGTGTTTGTAATGGCTCTTACTACTCCCGAGGATCATTCCCAACCCCTGTTTGGGAAAAGGTAGAGAGAAGAGTAAACAAGCCGTAAGACTTTTGGGATGAAGAGAGCCGTATCTCGTATGCCGAAAGCACAACCGGTCCTACCGCCCGTAGGTACAAATGGATGAAGTTAAGTTCGTAAAGGAGATTTCGCCGTATCGCCCGAGTACTTCCTATGGGATTGGTGTCGACAAAGGCAATAATGATCCGCAGAGTGCACAATCAAGTGACAACGCCGACAAGACCGCTATTCCCTGTGGCAACAAAGAAGAAGAAGTGAGATCCCAGCCCAACCCTTGTCAAATCCCCTCGAGTCAATAAGTAGCGTAGGGTCCAGAGTCGCAGTAGCGTCTTTTCGCCGAGTCAGAATCTTTGAATTCCGGCCCTCGTAGTCATCCGAAGGCCTCACGCCCGAGGATTATGAAAATGTAATCGATGTCATCTTTCCCCTTATCTTGAATGAAATGACAAATCTTTCGATTATCCTCTTATTGCCAACTTAACAAATGATAAATTAACTCAAAACTTAACAATGTTAATAATGAATCATTTGAACAAGATGCAAACACACTAAACGAACAATACATTAAAGAAATCTTTAAGGTGTTTCGTAAAAGAGGAAAACCGGGCCCAAGCCGCCGAGGAGGTTTTGATAAGTGTGAACTTGGGTACTATTGAGGAACCTAAAGAGACACAGATTGGAAGCTTCTTCCGTGGGGTTGAAAGGGACAAGATTGATCGAGCCGCTCGTAGAATACGTCGACGTGTTTGCATGGTCATACAAGGATATGCCTGGCTAGACAGCTCGATAGTAGAACACGTAATCCCTCTAGCACCGTATGCTAAGCCGCAATGTAAACCGAGAAAGATTAAGCCGGAATGGTCTCTACAGTCAAAGAAGAAATTGAGAAGCTACTGCGGGTAGGGTTCATCGTAGTCATTCAATACCCGACATGGTTGTCCAACATCGTGACCGTAACCAAGGCCAATGGGAAGGTGCGCCGCCGTGTGGATTTCCGAGATCCGAACAAGGCCAGCCCTAAAGACGACTACCCTCTCGCCAAACATAGACATCCCGGTGGACTCCATCGCCAACTACGAAGTCAAATCCTTCGTTGATGGTTTTGTGCTACAACCGTATCAAGATGGCCGAGGAAGACCAAGAAAAGACAGCCTTCACCACACCATGGGGAACCTACTGTTATACAAGCAATGCCATTCGGGCTCAAGAATGCCGGGCTACTTACCAAAGGGCAGCGACCGCGCTTTTTCATGACATGATCCACAAGGAGATTGAGGTCTACGTAGATGATATGATAATCCACTCCAAAGGAGAGGGTGGGCAGACTTTGTTGACCTACGAAAATTCTTTGAGAGGTTGAGACAAAGATTCCATGAGACTAAACCCCGCCAAATGCACCTTCGGAGTGACAAGGGGAAAAGTGCTTGGGTATATGGTCACGGAGCAAGGTATAGAAGTTGACCCCGAAAGATCAAAGCCATCATGGATATGAGGCCACCTCAAACCCGCATGTAAGTCAAGAGCTTCATGGGTAAATTGCAAGACATCGCCCGTTTCGTCAATCGCTGACCACTATGTGCGAGCCCATCTTCAAGCTCATGAAGAAGAATGTGGACACGTAATGGACCGAAGAATGCCAAGATGCCTTTGACCGCATCAAAGCATACTTAGTACATCCCCCGGTACTATGCCCCCACATAGACGAAGTCTCTTCGCTCTATCTCACCGTCATGCGTACACGACAGCTGGGGCTATGCTTGCTCAGAAAAGAAAGACTCTCGGGTAGAAAACGCCATTTACTTTGTCACCTGAAGCTACAGGTGGAGTGAGCTCAATTACTCAAGATGTGAAAAGACTCCGTGGCAGGATCGGGTCCGGGTAGTCGGCAAATTGAAGCATTATATGCAAGCCCACCCCGTGAATTTGGTCTCGAAAATGGACCCCATCAAGTACATCTTTGACAAGCCTTCCTCTCAATGCGTTTAGCGAAGTGGTCCTTCTTCTTCGCGTAATACGACATCAACTATGTGACCGTAAAGGCCATCAAGGGTCAAGCATTGTCGATCACCCGGCGAATTTCCCGCAATGAAGACAGAGGGCCCGAACCCCAATTCCTGCATGAAGGGATCTTTGCAGCTGAGCTCGAGAATAGATGTCAATTGTTCTTTGACTGAGCCGCTAACAAAAGAGGAAATGGTGTAGGAATGCTATTGGTTGATCCGAAAGATGAGCATACCCCCATAGCCCTCAAGTTGAACTTTCCCGCCACGAACAATGTCGCCGAGTATGAAGCCTCGCATTGCTGGTTTGGAGGCCGCCTTAGAAAGAAATGTCAAGGAGCTCGAAGTTTACGGAGACTCGGCCCCGATCATCAACCAAGTCTCCAACAAGTGGAAGACTGTGGACCCTAATCTCGCAACGGTATCATGCCCATATGGAGGAGTTGATCGGACAGCTCGTAGAAGTGACTTTCCACTACTTGCCGAGGGAAAAGAACAGATTCGCAGATGCCCTAGCTACTCTAGCCTCATTGGTAGAGATCCCCGAGGGAAAAGCCATAAAGCCCTTCGAGTGGGTAGAAGAGAAACCCCACCTTCTCGTTGTGAAGTGGACCTAGGACCCGAGCCCATAAAGGAACCTTGGTACAATCGTATTTACCAATTCCTCAAAGACGGAGAGTCACTTTCGAGACGAAGAAGGTAGACCAAAAGAAGGTGTCGAGCCAAAAGCTTGCGAGCCTTGAAAAGGTTGGCCTCCCATTATGTCATCCTAGGAGGCAACCCGTACAAGAAACGCTATCAAGGACCGCTCCTCTTATGTGTCACTCAAGAAAGAGCCAGAGTTGATGGCCGAAGTCCACAATGGTCCTTGCGGTCCTCACATGAATGCCGAGCCCCGATGCAAGTGATCCTCGAATGGGTTACTACCGGATCTCCATGGAGACAGATCGCGTTCAAGACGTCCGAACCTCGCGACAAGTGCCGCCGGTTTGCCAACCTCAACCATCTCCCACCTCATGACCTGTACCGCATGACGACTCCTTGGCCGTTTGCAACTTGGGGCATTGACGTGATAGGGAAAATAACCCCGACAGAAGCAATGGGCACGAGTTCGTGTTGGTAGCCATTGACTACTTCACCAAGTGGGTAGAGGCCAAGTCCTACAAGGTCCTCACTTCCGTAAAAGTGGCCCAGCTTCATCAAAGAAAACATAATGTGCGTATATGGGGTGCCCAACGAGATCATTTCGATAATGGATCACACTTCGAAGGAGATCGCGATAGACCGGCCGTCGATTCGTAGTTACTCGCCACAAGTCGTCCCCGCATGCACTCGCACCAATGGAGCCGTGGAAGCCGCTAATAAGACACTCGAGCGGATCATCCTAAGATGGCCACCCGTGGTCGTGATTGGCCCGAAAAGCCGCACCTAGCACTCTGGGGCTACAAAACGTCTGTCGAACAGCCTACAGGAGAAACTCCTTTTGCCTTAACTTACGGGATGGAAGCAAGTGTTACCGGTGGAATTGGAAATCCCGTCATTAAGGGTCCTCCCGGAAAACAATGTTGTCAATGAAGTAGAATGGTTGCGCACTCGGCATGATGAGTTAGCCCCGCTTGATGAGAGAAGGCTAAAAGCCATGGAACACACCCGAGCCTACCAGAGGCGAATGGCCGAGCGTTTGATAAAAAGGTCAAGGCCGTAGACATCAAAGAAGGTGACTTAGTGCCGAAAGTAAAGCCCCCTACCGCAGACAACCCCCGGGAAAATGGGAACCCGTCTCGGATCGGCCCTTATGTGGTGCGTAAGATATTATCGGGAGGAGCCATGAAGCTTGCAGACTTGGATGGCAATCCCTTTGTCCACCCAAATAACGGTGATAAACTCCGAAGATACTATGTCTAATAAAAAAAAAAAAAAAAAAAAAAAAAAATAATAATAAAAAAATCTTAGTGCAAAAAGAGTAATGCCCACTAGGCCGAAAACCCCAAAAAGGGCGGTCTAGGCAAAAGACAGGGTTGCACATATAAAAAAAAAAAAAAAAAAAAAAAAAAAAAGAAAAAAAAATCTTAGTGCAAAAAGAGTAATACCCACTAGGCCGAAACCCCAAAAAGGGCGGTCTAGGCAAAAACAGTGGCCGCACACGAAAAAATTAGTTCACTGTAATGAACTACGTAGACCTGAGCCCCTTAGCCTTTCTTGTAAAAGGGGAACGTAGGCAGCCATATATGGTTCGGTCTAAACAATAAAAAGGACGATTAAGTTTCCATGAAATATGTCCTGATCAATAAAAAAAAGACATTTGAATTTCCATAAAATGTGTCTTGACTAATTTCTAAAATAATATTTCTTGTTCATTACAAGTTAAAAACTTCTTGATGAGTTCAAGCACGGTCTACCTCTTGACTCTGCTAACCTGCTACAAAGATCTAAAATACAATAAAATGCCTAAATAAACTAATGTGTTTGCAAAATGGCAATAAGGAAATCCTAAGAAAAGATCTTGTCAGTCGTCATTCGCTGAGTCTTCTTTGGTCTTCTTCCCTTTTCCTCGGCCTCGTCGATTCTTCTTCCTTTTCTTCTCAATAATGTCGGTATCCCTCATCCCGACCTCTGGTATCCTCACTGGAGCCTCTACCAACCCCGTGTCAATGAGCGCTCTCTCTATCCGAGCACGAATCCGTACCTCCTCCCTCTGAGCCTCAGTCAAAGGAGCGACCTCGGACAACCTCTTGTACCGAGCCTCCATATCTCTGACCAAGTCACCTGACTGGTTATGGCAACTCGCCTTAGCCTCGGCCTCCTCGTAGTCCTACTCGAGTCGTGGTCGCCCCCAATAAAGCTCGACGTCTCTCCTCCAAGATGACCCGAGTCGCTCCCATCTCCCTCTCGTACTACCAAGTAGACAAAGGTCAAGATGGTGCTCTTCCCGCTCCTAAAGATAGCCCCGGGTGGGAAAGCAAGATGTGTCCAAGCCCTCGAGAAGAAAGAGAAGCCGGGCCGGATCCCTCATATCCAATGACACCACCCCCATGGTCCGGATGTCCTCCCAATCACTCAATGGCTCCCGTAAAGCCCCAAACCGCCCGGATACCAAGCAGGGTATATAAAAGGATGACCAAAGAATCCTGGAACCCTCACAACATAAGACTCCCGAAATATCCTCCCCGGTCCGCAACCTCCAATGTGGTATCCACCAACGGATGTCCGAAGTGGATAGCCTAGCCATCATCGCCTCCCAGCCTACCCTGTTCCCTCGCCGCCTAGGCGCACCTCTCCGAGAAATCACCCAAGGGCACCGAGTCGGCAAAGCCCCGTGCAAAGCCCCGAGCCTCTCCCCGCAGCCACAAAGTCAACATAGCCGGACTCCTGACCTCATGAAATGGTCTCCCGAGCCATCCCGTCGATCCCATGAAATGTCTCTCCCAAAACCAGCGGGACAATATCCTTCCTAGCCCCGCAGCCTCTCGACCATGTCCAAGAGGCCACTATGACAGATCCCCACGGACTCAAGCAGATAACAAAACAGAATACGCAGAGAATGAAAGCATCCATAGCCACCGTGGTCGCAGCCATATCCGGGAGACCCAAACCCGCCCGGGATATCGTAAAGGTCAATCCTATCCGGGCTACCATCATCCTCTCACCTCTCCCAAAGGAATCTCGCAGAAAGATGCAAGCTTTACCGCCACCGGCACGTCTCCGATCAGCGGAATAGATATAGCCTCGCCCTGGGACCCCCAATCAAGGCTCTGGAAGTCTTCGTGCGTTGGGACAATTTCGTTGTAAGAGAAGCAAGAAACATGTCTCCTGACGTCCTGTAACTTTGCCGCGGCTCTCAACAGTCCCAATCGGGCGGGAGATCCCTCAAATGCCATAAAGACTTGATCTTGAAGGAAGAATCAAGCAGCCCTTGTGATTTTGGAAGTTATGTCTCGCCCAAGATTGAAGATCGGATAGAAAATGGTCTCGCTTCCCCTTTGCAATCCGACGGGCTTATCCATCGCAAAGTGTTCAAAGATGGTGCTTTTAGGTCCAAAATATGCTCGGGAACAATTGGGACAAGTCTAGAGTGAAAATGAAATGAAATGGCCAAGCCTTGCTTTTATTCGTAAAATAACCACTGACAGAACCGTAAGCCGCACGGCTTCATTTTCCTCAAGGCCATGCCGCACGGCTACATTAGCCCTCTCGTGAAAAAATTCTCGGCAAAGAACCAAAGTTGCTGCCCAAGTGAGTTTTCACCCCACTTTTTCAACCAAAACCTCTGTACAAAAACATATCCGTAAGCCATTCAAGCATTTATATACCATTATAAATCATTTTGGCCCGCCACCCCAATTCCAAGCAAAAAAGTCGCCCCAAGGCTCAGATAATATGCAAATTAAGAAAGCATAAATTAGAAAAGTAAATAAAATGTAAATACAATGTTTTCGCCCCATCGGCGCCCAAATAAAGCAAAAAATAAACAAGTTGTGCATAAAAAATTGTTCATTGTTTGTTTTCGTTCCAAATCTATTCTAGAGACCTCCTAGGCCTCCGATTCTTCTTCCTCCTCATCGCTACTCAGCTCATAGATGCTAGCCTCCCTCATCAAGTCCTCCTGGTCGCTCACGTCAGACAAATGGACATTATCGTGCCCGTACTCACCCACCGCCTGCCTGTCGCCGTTGGGTCCCCGCCCCGAGGCATGGCACCGGAAGAGTACTCCGAGGCCGATGAGGTAGACGCCGTGCCCCGACGTGCCGCCTCTTGCGCCTGTGCCTCGCGCATCCGCCGCCGCCTTCGAAGCGCAGCGCCTTCCTCGAAGAGACCGGCACATGTCCTTCCAAACCTATTCCCGCCCGACCACCTATCGTAAGTGCGAGCCGGAACCCGAGAAAAAGAAGAAAAATCTCGTAAAATCTCTTAAAATTGCAAAAAGCGTAAAATCGAAAGCTAAAAAGGGAAAGACCCTAAAAGTATACTCACAAAGTGCTATCAGCGGCAAGGTGTACCGGGGCTCCCTAGCATCGGGGACAGTATCCTCATCCTCCTCGGCACTCCATGGACCACGTAGGACAGATGCGCAGGAGGGATCGGCGGGTCAAGAGGGCTCATCCTCCCCATATCCCCGAGTGACCGCCGCCTTCACTAGCTTCGTGGCGTCCTCGTGCGCCGCTCCACAAACACAACAGTAGGGGGTGTCCATGTCAAAGTACTCCTCTCGCAGCCCACGCCGCCCGGTACCTCGCTATCTCATCCTCTGCCAATCCCTCGGGCCGTAGCATCCGTGGCCGGAGGATCCCGAGGAGTAATGGCGTCCAATGGAGGGACATGGCCATGCCGCTCGAGAAACGGTCCCCAAGTAAATGACATCACATGTCGCCCAGTGAGCCACCTCCTCTCGCCTCGTCACATCGATGGCATCTCCCAAAGAAAATCTCTGGATACCGCCCCAAGGGTAGAAGTCCACTCCGTCATGCCCATCCCCGTTGATGACTCGGCCTCACCATTTTGTAGTCGAAAGTGATTCGGGTCTTCCCGTGAATTTATCTCTCGCATCTCCTCCAAATAACCATAGCAGGAAGATGGTGACATCACTCGCTGGTTCCAAAGAAAGAACCCGATCACCTCGCAAAACCAGCCCGCATGTTCAAAACATCAAAAGGTCATTCTCTCTCTCATAAAAGTCTCAAGACAGAAAAGAGAAAAGAAAAAAGAAAGGAGACTACCTCAAGGGCAAATGAGAAGCACCCATGGAAGCAGCTTTGTTCCGACCGTACATGTCCAACGAGAAGTACAACTCCGCCAATCCGGCCTCTCCCCAAGAGACCGTCCCTATCCCATCCACATCCTCCAAAGAGTCGAGGAGGCAAGTCATGGCCGTCCCGCATTAGCAAAGATAGTGACCGATAGCATCAACCATATGAATGCTCTAGCCACTGGGCCAAGCCACATCATTAGCAAGAAAGTTCTCGCATGCAAGTCTCGAATCGCCACCTCGACGTTCCGCGTCTCCATCCCCACCCCTTGGGAATCAGCTCAAACCCTACCAAAGCCTGGAACTCCTCACCGTAATGTGGTCTCTCCAAGTCACGGGCCTCCCGGTGAACCGTAGGCCGCAATAGCCGTGAAATCGGCAGGAGTCACCGTCGCCTCTCCTCACCGTGAAAGCTATGGGTACTATCCCACCGTAACTCGTAAAGGGCCTGGACCAAGCCCTTGCTCTTAGAGGTGATGTGAACACCCCTGCCGATGGCCTCTACAAACGCATCCAGACCGGTAGCCCTCACCAAATTCTTGGGGTTCACCCCATTCTTCTCAAAATCCGGCATCCTCTGCCAAAGCTTAACTGCTATCTCCGATGGTCCTCTAGACTTGTTCTCCTGTAGACAAGCACAAAAAAGAAGTGTCAGTCCTTCATCATTTTCAAAAGCATGCATATATTCACAAAAGCGCACATGTTTTCAAAAGAAAAGCATTCACAAAAGTTTTTCTAGCATTATTTGCATCAAAAAAAAAAGCGTCTTTCATCACTTGAAACGCGTCATGTCAAGTCCCATTGCTTTCCTAAGGCACAAAATCATAATTTTCACAATTCTTTGCACATAAGCATTATTCTTTCAGAAATGGCATGCATGAATCATTTTCATCTTCCAAAATCATGTTTTCTCATTGAAAATCAGAATTTTGACCTAGTTCTAGCACAAGGCAAGGACTCCGTCTCATATTTTGAAAATTCTCATTCTTACTTCATTTTGCGAGAAAAAAGTGAGTCATTCTCATAATTTTTGTCAAACAAATTGCACATGCATATTCTTAGCCTCTTAGGTTGTTCATGCATCTCAAAATCATTCAAAAAATCATTCAAAAATCCTAGAAAAATCCTAGAATTCGGGTCAAGCCCTAAATCATTCAAAATTCAAGCAAAATCATCGGATTTGAGCAAAATGAGAATGCTTACCCCAACTGATCGCGGGTTCGTTGATTTATGCTCTCTTCTCCCCGGATAGAGCTCCGATGGAGGCGTAAGGAAGTCATACTTCCTCTCCGTCTGAACGAGCTCCTTTCTCCTCCTTCTCGCAGCCGCGGAGATGTTCCTTCTTGCTTGCCTCGGTATGGGATTGCCCTTCGGATCCATTCCAATCGATAGAAGCAAAGGGAATTGAAGAATTTTGAAGAAATTCTCTCCTTTCCCTCTCTCTTCCTCGGCAGTTCTTGGGCGGCAATAATGCCCAATGCCCGTTCAAACGTGTTTTAAATAATCTGGAAAAAACAGGTCTCTAGCCGTACGGCTCCTTTTTCTCCATCTCATGCCGGGCGGCTTCTTTCGCTCTGAGCAGAAATTACAATCCTGCCCCTGGACCTTCCACTTGGGCATGCAATTTCCGTTATCTTTTAACCAAGATAACATCTTTTTCAGAAAATATCCCTTATCTCTTTAGCAATCAAGCTCTATTCCCAGTCGCCTCCGTTAATTCCGTTATAACGGGATAATGCTAGGCGACAACCTCCGAATTGTCAAAACTCTAAACTGAGCCTACCTCTATCCAGAATAGTGACGTATGCTAAGTTTCTATCAACTGAGCCTACCTCTATCCAGAATAGTGACGTATGCTAAGTTTCTATCAACTTAAGCTACCTCTATCCCGAATAGTGACGTATGCTAAGTTTCTATCAACTTAAGCTACCTCTATCCGAAATAGTGACGTATGCTAAGTTTCTATCAACTTAAGCTACCTCTATCCAGAATAGTGACGTATGCTAAGTTTCTATCAACTTAAGCTACCTCTATCCCGAATAGTGACGTATGCTAAGTTTCTATCAACTTAAGCTACCTCTATCCCGAATAGTGACGTATGCTAAGTTTCTATCAACTTAAGCTACCTCTATCCAGAATAGTGACGTATGCTAAGTTTCTATCAACTTAAGCTACCTCTATCCAAAATAGTGACGTATGCTAAGTTTCTATCAACTTAAGCTACCTCTATCCCGAATAGTGACGTATGCTAAGTTTCTATCAACTTAAGCTACCTCTATCCCGAATAGTGACGTACGCTTAAGTTTCTCTCAACTCTAGCTACCTCTATCCACTCGATAGTGACGTAAGCTCTAGTTTCAATCAGGTGACATCCTCCAGTAATTGTCAATCAGGTGACATCCTCCAGTAATTGTCAATCAGGTGACATCCTCCAGTAATTGTCAATCAGGTGACAGCCTCCATTAATTGTCAAAATCTCAAGAATCCTAGACATCGTTCCTAACTATCTAGTGATGCTTGAACTACGATCAAGGCTTGATTCCTCCAGGATACGTAGGTAGCCTTTTATAAAAGGTCCAGCCATTCGACCACTTTGGTCACCCTGTTTCTTTGTCACTCCTCAGTGATAAAGCAGCCCCTCATAGGAGTTCAGATATCCGACCACCTTGGTCACTCCTAGCATATCCCCAGTAGGATCAATTGCTTGACCTCCTAGGTCATTTTCTCTTCTATTTTCCCAGCAAGAGACCAGTTTCTCTTCTTCCTCCCCGGATCCTAATTCCGAACTACGGCCCGGCTTGATTCCTCCGGATACGTAGGTAGCCTTCCAAAAGGTTCACCACTCGACCGTCTCGGTCATCCAATCCGTCTCGGCATTCGCCGCATCGGATCCTTTTCTATCGACAACCCCACTCGCCTTGCAAGTGACGTTGCCGAGGGGCTTCGTAAGTACCCAAATCCGGCTCATGCCTTCCGGTTAAATTTCCCGGCAATTTCGGTAAGTTTCCGGTAATTCCCCTGACCTTCCTAGTGTTCCGGAAATGTCCTGGAGCCCCCAAATTAAAATTAGGGCTGAAGGAAGCCTTCCTAATTAAGAAAACACGTTTTTCTTAATTAGGGAGAAGGTTCTAGAATAATGCCACCTTGCATGGTTCTAGAATGCTGAGTCACAATGGATAAGCCCGCACGGCTGCATTAGCCCAAGGTCTCTGGCCGCACGGCTTCATTAGCCTTATCCAGACTGCCTATAAATAGAGCCCTCCTCTACCCATTTCAACACACAACAACAATACCTACACTCCATAGCAATACACTCAGTCACTCCCAAGACGTGAAGAATATTGGTGAAGGCTCAAGAAGGTGAAGAAGAAGGCCAAGAAGCTCCCTCCCTCCTCCTTGAAGATCCAAGACCAATCTCTCCTCCTAGCTCCGACCAAAGAAGCAAAGGAAGCAATTGGTAACCTCGCACGCCCTAACCTTGCTTTTAATTGATATACTTGCTCATTGCATTCATATATCTTGCTTGGGACTTGGCATTCATAGTTAAAGATCACATCTTTATCACCCCCTTTCCCTTTTGCATGCATTAAGACCTCATTTGTCATAAAAATGTAGTCTTTTTTCATAAAGGTGCATCCTTTGCACCTAAAACTCCCATTTTCAAATAAAAATGTCATTTTTATGCATCATTTGCATATAAAAATACAATCTTTTCAATAAAATGCATCCTTTGCATTCAAAACCCCTTGTTCAAGCATCATTTGCTTTAAAGACCATGTCTTTACCATAAACTAGCATCATATGCTTTTCAAAATGCAATCTTTATGCATCATTTGCATAATGAATGCCAATTTCTTCAACAAAAATGCATCATTTGCATAAAAATCAAATCTTTATGCATCATTTGCAATAAAGATTATTTCTTTAAACTAAGTGCATCATTTGCAACCCAAAAATGTCATCTTTTCATTAAAGTGTCATTTTTCATCATGCATTTCCCTCTTTCCCCCAACCTTAGAACGGACCGGTGTAAAAGATCCTATCTTTACATCGTTCCTTCCATTAAAGGTTCACGATTTCTTTAGAATGGGACACCTTGAACCCTATATCTCCGATTATCGCTTAAGAAAGAGTATGAAGCCTCTATACGAGCTCGACCGTCTTAAAGCGTAGGATTGATGGGCTAAGGACCCTCCTTTTCTAAAGAACCTCATCTTTGACCAAAAGAGAGTCATTCTCTCGATCACGCAAGTCCCGAGGGTCCCGAGGTTTAAAATGCGACGATCACAAGTCATAAGATGAGGACGGGATCATAATCCCAAATACATAAAATTCCAAGGAATCCCGAGCGACAACCAATAAATGGTTTGTACGTCCGAAAGACAACTTGGGACATTTCCCCCCTTATTTTCAAACACATGCACACAAGAAAGCACGCAAGCAAGCACGATTACTGAAATCTTGGGAGACTTGCTCCGGCAAGGCACTTTGGGTGAAAGCCAAACGTTCTTTCCAAGGGGTAACTTAACCTCCGAACCCAAGTAAAAAACCTTTTTTTCAAAGTTTTGAGGTAATCAAAATGGCGTGGCGACTCCGTTTTTCAAATAACTCGGATGTCTTCAAACTCGCGTGAATCCAACACAAAATTTGGGCACCACATTCACAGCCGCTGCGTATTTCGTTGCTAAAACGGAATATTCTTTAAATATTCGTTTTAATTCCGCAGCTGTTGTTTGTTGACTGGTCTCCGAACTTTATCGGCGGAATATTCCGACGGTAGAATATTATCAGCGGCAGAATTATTCCGTCGGTGGTAATTTAATTTTTTTTATATATTTTTAATTTTTTCAGCGGCGGAATTACTCCGTCAGTGGTAACTTTTTCACAGTTTTTTGAAAAAAATAGTTAATTTTTTAACAGTGTATGTTAAGTTCTATAAAAAAGTTAACTTTTTTTTTTTTAATTTTTTTTGGATAAAGAAGACTATTTTAGACTTTTTTGTACTACATACATTTTTTACAAAAAGTTATATAAAAAATTATGAATTTTGAAAGAAATAAAACTTAACTTTTTTTTTTTTTTTTTTCAAATTAGGTTTTTAAAATTAATTTTTAACATAATTAAAAGGAGTTACGAAAAAGATAATTTTGTAACAGCTTTTGAAAAAAAAATTAACTTTTTAATAGTTTTTTGAAAAAACAGTTAACTTTTTAACAGTTTTTTGTTAAGTTTTATAAAAAAGTTAACTTTTATTTTTTTTAATTTTTTTGGATAAAGAAAACAATTTTAGACTTTTGTTTACTACATACATTTTTTGCAAAAAGTTATATAAAAAAAGTTATGGATTTTGATAGAAATAAAACTTAACTTAACTTTATTTTTTTTTATCAAATTTGATTTTTATTCTCACCGACGGGATTATTCCGTCAGTGGTAATTTATTTATTTTTCATTTTTTATAATTTATCAGCGGCGAAATGATTCTGTCAGTGGTAAATTAATTCTTTTTTTATTTTTTTAATTGATCAGCGGCGAAAATTTCCGTCGGTGAGAAATTCCTAGCATTGGAATAATTCCGCCGCGGGATAAAAATATAAATCCAAGATTACGATCTCTCTTTCCTCACTCAGCGTCTCTCTCTTCAATCCCTCGTCCTCGTCGCATTGAACCCTAGATCTCCACCGCCAACGAAGATGTCGTCGCCATCCTCATTCACACAGACACCGACCGACACACTCTCTCCCTCTTTCCGGTAAGTACTATCTCTCTCTCTAGATCTCTTTCTCTCTGTCAATAAATCTTTTCTCTGTTGACAGTTACGTTCTCGACTCCGTCTCGCCGCCGTCTCCTAGCACCGCCAGACACTCTCTCTCTCTCTCTCTCTCTCTCTCTTTCCTGACGCAGCACGGAAGCACGATAGATTCATGATTAACGCACTAATCACAAGAGTTCTCAAGCAAAGAACCCTAAAACACAATTGAACTGGAATCCATCAGAAAAGAGAGAAAACTCTTCAAAATTAAAATATCAAAAGCTATCTTTAAACATATCTTAAAAGTGTTTAAATACTTCCCAAACCCTAAGACACAATAATAAATCAATTACCCAAAATAACCCCAAGTCTTAATAGTCAACACAGTAAAAAACAGAATTAAAGAATAAAATTAGGAAACTCCTTCACGTTGGAAAACTCATCCACGCCGTGAGGCGCCCGCCTCGAATCACGCCATGCGGCCGCCTGGTCTCCAGAAGGTTTTGGTTGTTACCGTTGCTGCCTGAGGCGCCCGCCTGGGCTAGGTCAGGCGCCCGCCTCCCCTGCAGTAACCTCGGCCTTGTTGACTCCGCCGTGAGGCGCCCGCCCCGTTTGGAATGAAGCGCCCGCCTACAGAAGAATTTCCCATGTTGACAACACGCTGGGCGGCCGCCTGGGCTGATGTGGGGAGCTCGCCTGGGCTCCCATCGCCTACTGCATCAGTCTCCTCCTCTTCTAAAGAACTCGACCCCGAGTTCACATTATCCCCGACTGTGAAAAACTTCTTCCGCTTCCTTTTGCCAGCAGCAACCTTGTTATTCAACCATGTAACCTGTAGCTTAGCTTTGACAACTTCCTTGACGGTTTGCAATTCCTTGACCCTATTTTCAGCAGATGGACTCGCTTTCTCGTTCTGTATAAGCATCACGATCGGCTTCCCTTTCTCAACCTATTTTTTTTAAACGCAGTAGGAGCTCTATCAATCTTATGTTTATCCCAAGTGAACATAAGCACACTATCCCGTCCCCGATACGTAATGTCATGATCATACTGCTAAGGGCGACCAAGTAATATATGATAGATGTCCATATTCAGAACGTCACAAACAACCTCCTCCTTATTATGCTTTCCAATGGAAATAGGGACCCTGCAAGTCTGTGATACCCTGAGTTCTGAACCCTTATTCACCCACCCCAAGCTATAAGGTTCCTCATGGGGTTCAGTCTTTATTCCTAAAAATTCAAACAACTTCTGCGAAATAATATTTTCAGTACAACCATAATCAACAATCAAGTTACATACCTTGTTGTTGACAGAACAGTGTGCTCTCAACAAATTTTTCCATTGTCCCTCGTCCTTGGAAGAAAACAGTATTTGTTGAAGTACACAACCGACTCTTTCCCCAGACTCCTCTTCAGCAAATTCAACCCCTTATACTCATTAACTTCAGTTTCTTCATCATCTTCCTCATACAGAACTGCAGCAGTTCGCCTAGTGGGGCAAACGTTCGACCTGTGACCATATCCTTGACAACGAAAGCACTTATCCCCCGTTGGCTTGGCATACGGATTGGCCATTTTCGGTGTTGGAGCTTTGTTCTCTGTGTTACTGCTAGTGTTGCCCGTACTCTTGGCTTGCAGAGTTGGGTCCTTTTCGGTTACTGCTTCAGAACTACCCTGTTGAGGAAGCCTTTGAAAAGGAGTGAAACCTTTCGAACTCGACTTCTCCATAATTTCAGCTTTTAAAGCTAGAGTGGAAGTGTCTGTTAAAGTCCAAACCTGATGTAAACCCATCTTTTCCTGTATTGAACCCTTCAACCTATTAATATAACGAGCAATTTTCTGATCCTCGATCTCTTCAACCCTAATCGGCGCCGTATACCTCTGAAATTCTGTAGTGTATTCATCAACTGTCCTCTTGCCCTGCAGACAGTTGAGATACAGTTTATACAAAGTCTGTTCATAATCTGCCGGTAAAAATCGTTTCGAAATCAACTGCTTCATACGCCTCCAGGTTTTAATTGGCCCCTTACCTTGTTGTCGCCTCTGAGCAACAAGTTTCTCCCACCAAACCGCAGCAGTACTCTTCAATCGGATCGCCACCATCTTTACCTGCTTATTCGTAGGCACCTCCATAACCTCGAAGAAACGGTTAACGTCATTATGCCAATCAAGAAAATCTTCAATTCCTATGGTTCCATAGAATAACGGAATATCAGCCTTAATCCTATAATCCTGGCGATGTCGATTACCACCCTGCTCCGGTTCATCATCACTATCAACCTCAACATCGGAATTGGAACTAGAATCCTCTTCAGCCCTATTTTCGACCCCCTAGGGCGTCGGCCCTGTTCAATAACCCTGTCTCTCTCGCCACCACTATTACGATTAGCACGAGCGTTTGGATCCTGTTGAGCAGCCATGAACGCCGCCATCTGTGTTGTCAACGCAGCGATAGCGGTGGTTATTTCAGCGATATCTGCACTCATTACTTGATCCCCCATAACGAATCAGTGATGAAAGACAGGATAAAGCCTGCTCTGATACCAAGTGATGCAGCACGGAAGCACGATAGATTCGTGATTAGCGCACTAATCACAAGAGTTCTCAAGCAAAGAACCCTAAAACACAATTGAAGTGGAATACACCGAAAAAGAGTGAAAACTCTTCAAAATAAAAATATCAAAAGCTGTCTTTAAACATATCTTAAAAGTGTTTAAATACTTCCCAAATCCTAAGACACAATAATAAATCAATTACCCAAAATAACCCCAAGTCTTAATAGTCAACACAGTAAAAAACAAAATTAGGAAACTCCTTCACGCCGGAAAACTCATCCACACCGTGAGGGGCCCGCCTCGAATCACGCCATGCGGCCGCCTGGTCTCCAGAAGGTTTTGGCTGTTGCTGCTGCTGCCTGAGGCACCCGCCTGGGCTAGGTCAGGCGCCCGCCTCCCCTGCAGTAACCTCAGCCTTGTTGACTCCGTCGTGAGGCGCCCGCCTGGGCTACAGAAGAATTTCCCATGTTGAAAACACGCTGGGCGGCCGCCTGGGCTGGTGTGGGGCGCTCGCCTGGGCTCCCATCGCCTCCTGCATCATTTTCGGACACACACACACACACTCTCTCTCTCTCTCTCTCTCCGGTAATTATCGAATTTGTGTTGGTTTTGGTTATAATTTGATTTTACGCTAGATCTTGTTGATGTTAAATTGCTGATTTTCAACTTTGTTTTCGAATTTGTGTTATAATTTGATTTTATTTCGTTTGTAGGATTGCTTGATTAGTGTAATTTTCGATGCTTGAGTCAGATGCTTACCCCTTTAATTCAGTCACATATTGGTAGACACTTCTTTTCTTTTCTTATTTTTGTTTGCTGGGGAAAATGTATGTTTATAATTGTCACATAAGTCTTACATTTAAGGAATCTAGCTTCATACTATTTGCTTGTATGATGTCTCTATCTCTTTTTTTGGCCTTAGCAAGTACTTTCAATCAGGATTAGTTGACATTTAATCATGTATATAATGCAGTAAAAAAGTTTGTACTCCAGAATGCAACATAGTCTAGGTTATATAGTACACAATTTTTCTGATTTCTGAGGATTTGTTCAAAGTACCAGTTCTTTAAATGATACAATCCAATGAGTTAGTTTTTAATTTGATCAGAAGCTGTAAACTAGCGTCTTTCAGTGGTTTAACATCAAATATCCTAAACATAATCGGAGGATGGATGCCTAAGCATGTAAATCTATAAGTAAGCGTACGAAGAAAAGCTTACATCATAAATGTTAATTCATCATTGTAAAATTTTATATTTTACAACGAAAAATTAAATATTAATATTTAAAATTATTCAAAATAATTAATAATTTAAAAAAATGTGATAGATGTTTGTGTGTTAATTCATTACTGTAAAATTATGCATTTTACAATAATGAATAAAAATTAATGTTACGACGTAACGTTGTGACGGTTGAAACAAAAAGCTTAGAAACCCGTTTAAGAATCTTTAACTTATCATGTTGAGGTCAACATGTAGTCATCGATTCTTAAATTGTCCGTGTGGACAGTCTTGAAATGCACGATTATATAATTTTGTAAATATCATCTTTGTCTATTAATATTGCTTGAATAGTCGATAGTTGAGATATTTCGATTGCATTCTTATTGTTCTTTGAGTGTACACTAGACATGGTTGATTACATATTGTCGATTCTAATCGATAGTGTTTGATTGACATAGTCTACGTCGTGCACTTGGAGACCATGGGTTTATGCTGTCGAAATTTCTTGATTTTCGATTATAAAGCAAGTAGACAAAGTGATATTTGCAATTCATATAATCGTGTATTTCGGGATGGGATATATAGAAGCCAACTCCAATTCTAAACCTAAATGAAGTGTCTTGTTGCTTTTAAGTTTGTAATTCAAATTTAGGGAATGGTAATACGTTAATTACATCTAAACTGTTAATATATTATGAAATCAAATAATTATTAACATCCCAATTTTGTTTCATCCGTCGATTCGATTGAGCATATGTATAATATATAGATTGCAATGCAGGAGTGATGTCTGTCAACGATGATCGTAGTTGGATGTGCAATCGGAGGTTGACGAATCAAATGAGTATCAATCCTGAGTTCATAAGAGGGTTGAAGGGGTTTACTGAATTTACTACAGCAAATCCCAGTTATATGATTGGTGATAAGATTAGGTATCCATGCGTCAAGTGTCCTAATGTTAAGTTTCTACGCGTGATCAATACTCAGAGATATCTTTTGAATAACGGGTTTCAAGTTGGGTACAAACGGTGGATAGCTCATGGTGAGCAAATCATATCGCGCCCAAATGTTGCGAATAATCCCCCCAGGAATATTCATGTACCTCCTGAACCCGAACCAATTATTCAGGACAATGAAGAACCACCTTTGAATATGGAAGATATGGTTAGGGATGCAGCCTGTCCTGAATTCGATTGGTCAGATAACCAACAACAGAAACCAACTCCTGTAGCCAAGAAATTTATTGATGCTATGGACTCTGCAAAAGAGAAGGTCTATCTAGGTTGTGAGATCAGTGTGTTGGAGGCTGTGGCTGAGCTCCTTAACATAAAGGCTGATTGCAATATTAGCCAGTCTGCTTATAATCGTATCATGAAAGCAATTAAGCGGATGTTACCGAAAGAGAATAAGATGGTTACAAACTTTTACGAGACAAAGAAGTTGGTTAGGCAGATTGGGCTATGTTATGAAAAGATTGATGCGTGTAAGAATGACTGCATGCTATTCTACAAGGAAGATTCACAGAAGACAGAGTGTTCAATTTGCGGACAAAGTAGATATAAGCTAAATCGGAGGGGTAGTTCAAAACACAAGAAAAAAAACCAGATAAGCAGTTGCATTACATGCCGTTGATTCCAAGAATGCAACGCCTCTACGCGTCTAAATCTACTGCAGAAGCAATGCGTTGTCATAAGGAAAGTTTGCGCGAAGAGGGTGTGTTGATTCATCCCAGTGATGGGGAGGCATGGAAACACTTTGATAAGACTTATCCTGACTTTGCGTCTGAAGCAAGAAATATACGGTTATGCATCTACTCTGATGGTTTCAATCCGTTTGGTCCTGGGGCAAAATCTTACTCTTGTTGGCCGGTTATAGCCACTGTCTACAATCTTCCCCGGGGTTGTGTATGAGTGATCCCTACATGTTCCTGTCGTTATTCATCCCCGGACCAAACAGCCCTGGGAGGAACATTGACGTCTATCTTCGACCTTTGATGGACGAATTGAAATAGCTTTGGGAGGATTGGGTCGAAACGTGGGATGCTTTCAAGCGAGAGAATTTCAGCATGAAGGCTGCGTTGATGTGGACAGTTAACGACTTCCATGCGTCTAACATTGGTAACTGTGTCAATGTAGAGGAGGGGAAAGTGCAGGGTTTGAAGAGTCATGATTGACACGTTTTGCTGGAAAGACTACTTCTGGTTGCTCTCAGGGATCTCTTGCCTGACAATTTCTGGGTGGCATTAACAGAGTTAAGTGAGTTTTTCTGAGCGTTAACATCGATCACACTACGTGTTGATCACATGAAAAAGCTTGAGGAGAGCATCGTAGTGACTTTGTGCAAACTTGAGAAGATATTTCCTCCTTCGTTCTTCGATTCTATGGAGCATTTACCGATCCACTTGGCATACGAAGCTAGAGTTGGTGGTCCAGTTCAATACAGATGGATATCCATTTGAGAGGTAATTGAATTTATTCTATTTCTAGATAATTCGAGCATTAACAATACCTTCTTTAACATTATTTATGTTTTAATCTACAAATGACTTTTAGGTATCTAGGTCAATTGAAAAGGAAGATGAGCAATAGGGCCATGGTCGAGGCCTCAATTTCAGAGGTTGTTATTATAGATAAGATTGTTGCCTTTGTTGGAACATATTTTCATCCTGATGTTGATACGAGATTGACTAGCTTTGGCCGCAATTACGATGGTGGTTGTCCTGCTTCTAATGGAAGCATCTCTCTATGATGTAGAACGAATCCACAAATAGAGAAAAACGTAGCAGAATTTAATTAATGCAAAACCTTGAAAATCAAACAACGAACACGGATATGAATTACTCCTCGCAAAAGGACCTAATCCTAGTAATCAAACGAATAAGATTACGTTTCAAGCCAAGGAATGACTTAGTTTTCTTAGAAAAAGAAAAGAGAACCCTTGAAGAAAATAAATTGTTTATTCTTCAAAAATTGTGAAAATAATATTCCTAAAAAGTATATAGTTCCAACCATAATTAAGACTCCTAATCTAGGCAGTAAATCAACAAGGGACAAACAATCCTATTCCAAAAGGAAAACAAAAGGAAATGAAATCAGAAAAGACCCATAAAAAACGTAATAGTAAACTCCCCCGACGACGCGAGGCGGGCGCCTAGCACTTCCTCAGGCGGCCGCATGAACCACCGAAACTTCCCCTTTGGTCTGCAAGGATTGAGGCACCCGCATGGGCTTGGATGAGGCGGCCGCATGGGACGCCGAATGTATTTCCTCCCTTGCCCCAGTTTGAGGCGCGCGCCTGAGAATAAGTGAGGCGGCCGCCTGGTCTTCATTCCCCGAGCTGTCTCCTGCATCAGTAATACACGCTGCATCATGCTCCCCCACTTTAAACGGATTTGCCCTAAAATTTGTGTCCGTATAAAGAGGATCATCAGGAAAATACTCAGCCAAATCCGAGACATTGAACGTAGGAGAGAATTCCACCCATCCGGTAAATCTACAACATAAGCGTTGTCATTGATCTTCTTCACTATCTTGCAAGGACCAGTCTTCCTCGGATGAAGCTTGCTATATGTACCTTGGGGAAACCGCTCCTTCCGTAAATGCACCATAACGACATCCCCAACAGAGAACACCTTCACCCGACGATGTTTGTCTGCATCAGCTTTATACTTCACATTGGACGCTTCAATATTTCTAGCAACCTCTCATTGTATCGCATCAAACTTTTTTGCCATATGCTCCGCTGCAATGCTATAACCGGGCAGCTTGGGGAGGGGAACCAAGTCAAGAGGATGGGATGGAGGCCGTTGGTATACTATCTCAAATGGTGACTTCTTGGTCGTGCGATTGGTGATGTTGTTGAAAGTAAATTCTGCAGTAGCCAATACCAAATCCCACTTCTTCGGAGACTCCCCACATAGACAACGAATCATATTACCCAACGAACGATTAACCACTTCTGTTTGTCCGTCGGTTTGAGGATGAAAAGAACTACTAAACTGTAATTATGTTCGAAGCAAACCCCATAAAGTGCCCCAAAAATGGCTCAAGAACTTCGTGTCACGATCAGAAGTGATTGTTTTGGGAACGCCATGCAAACGCACCACCTCCTTGAAGAACAATCCCGCAATATGACAAGCATCCGAGGTTTTGCGACAAGGGATAAAATGTGCCATCTTTGAAAAACGATCAACCACCACAAAGACAGAATCATTACCACGTTGTGTACGAGGTAACCCAATCACAAAATCCATAGAAATATCCTCCCAAGGACCCTCAGGAATAGGTAGTGGAGTATATAAACCCGTATTCTGCGCTTGACCCTTGTTCAACTGACACACCATGCACTTTTTCACAACTGCATAAGTATCCCTCCATAGATGGGGCCAAAAATACTTCTTCGTAACCAACTAAACAGTCTTGTCTCTACCGCAATGACCATCTTTGTGAATTTCCTGAATAAGACTCTCCCGAACTGAACCATGAGGAATGCATAGGCGATCCAAGTAAAATAAATACCCATCTTGAAGCAAGAACGGTCCATAAAAAATACCATCCTGACATCGAGCCCAATCAGCCGCAAAATCTGGGTCGGTCGCATATAAATCCTTCAAGCACTTGAAACCCACGACAACATTATGCATGGCTACCAACAAACAAGCCCGACGACTCAAAGCATCTGCGACTTAATTACTTTGTCCACTTTTGTGCTGAATAACAAAAGTAAACTGCTGTAAATAAGCCACCCATCGAGCATGCATACGGTTCAAAGATTTCTGACTATTCATATATTTAAAAGCCTCATGATCAGTGTGAAGAATAAACTCACGATGAAGTAAGTATTGCTCCCAATGTTTGATTGCCTGAACCACTGCATAAAATTCAAGCTCATACACTGTCCACTTACGCTTCGACTCCTCTAACTTCTGACTCATAAAAGCAACTGGGCGTTTCCCTTGAGTCAAAACAGTGCCAATGCCCACAACAGATGCATCCGTCTCGAGCTCAAAGGGTTTAGTAAAACCCGGCAATACTAACAATGGAGCGCTAGTCAATTTTTCCTTGATCAAGGAAAAGGCAGAAGAAGCCTCATCGCTCCAAAGGAATTTCCCCTTTTTCATACATTCAGTGATAGGAGCCATAATAGTGCTAAAATTACGAATAAAGCGACGATAAAAAGTAGCAAGACCATGAAAGCTCCGTACCTCGCTAACAGTCGTAGGAGTAGGCCAATCCTGAATAGCACGAACTTTATCTTCATCCACATGAATGCCATCCTCCGAAACAACATACCCCAAGAATAGTAATCGTCGAAGCATAAAACTACTCTTCTTAAGGTTGATGTACAGCTCATTCTCCTTCAAAGCCTGTAAAACTGCTTCAACATGACCGACATGCTCCTCCTCAGTCTTGCTAAAGATCAAGATGTCATCAAAATAAACAACTAAGAATTTGCCGCTGAAAGGCTTAAGTACTTGGTTCATCAACCGCATAAAGGTACTAGGAGCGTTAGATAGACCAAAAGGCATAACCAACCATTCATACAACCCCTCCTTCGTCTTAAAGGCGGTTTTCCATTCATCACCCGGACGCACACGAACCTGATGGTAACCACTCCGCAAATCAATTTTGGAGAAAACTTTAGCACCCCGAAGCATGTCCAACATATCATCTAGGCGAGGAATGGGAAAGCGATACTTGACAGTAATCTTGTTGATAACTCGACTATCAATACACATGCGCCAAGTACCGTCTTTCTTGGGTACGAGTAGAGCGGGCACCGCACAAGGACTCAAACTCTCTTGGATATACCCTTTCTTCAACAAATCCTCCACTTGTTCTCGCAAAATATCATGCTCAGCAGGGCTCAGACGATAATGGGCAAGGTTGGGAAGAGAAGCACCCGGAACCAAATCGATGTTGTATTGAATATTGCGCAGAGGAGGTAACCTAGGCGGCAACACTACCAGAAAAAGGTCATTTAGCGACGGAAATTTCCGTCGCTAAATTTAAATTTCCGTCGCTAAAAATAATCACCGGCGGAAAAATTCCGTCGGTGGTCCGCCGCTACCAGCCCGTCGCAGTGCTCCGACGGGTCAATTTTCGCCGGTATTTTTTTATTTTACCGACGGAATTAAATTCCGCCGGTGAATTAATGGTTCCAGCGACGGAAATTTCCGCCGTTAAATCAATTTAATTTATTTAAATTTTCATTTCAGCGGTGGAAATTTCCTTCGCTGTAATAAAAATTAATTTAATTAAATTAATTTCAGCGGCGAAAATTTCCGTCGCTGTAATAAAAATTAAATTAAAATAAATTAATTTGAGCGGCTGAAATCACCGTCGCTGAAATTATTTAATTTTAATTTAATTTTTATCACAGCGACGAAAATTTCCGTCGCTGAAATCAAAAATTAAATAAAAATTAAATGAGCTAGCGGCGGAAATTTCCGTCGCTGAAATTAATTTATTTTAATTAATTTTTATTTCAGCGACGGAATTTCCGCCGCTATAATCAAAAATTAAATTAAAATTAATTGATATAGCGGCGAAAATTTCCGTCGCTGTAAAAAAAATTAATTGAAATAAATTAATTTCAGCGACGGAAATTTCCGTCGCTGATTCTGAAATAAATTAAAAAAAAATAATTTAAAATATCAATAAACCAAAATTTTTTGTACCTGATATAACATTTCAATTTATAAAACTAAAACTATAAAAACTAAAAATCAAATATCAGCGTACCAAATAAAAACTAAATATCACCGTACCAATTCGGGAGGGGGAGAGGGGGGGAGAGGGGGGGAGAGTGGGGGAGAGGGGGGAGGGGCTCCCGCGGGTACCAAATGTCTCAAATGTTTACAAACAAGTATAAATTAGTACAAAAATGTCTAAAAAAGTCCGCAATCAACTCGGGGGAGGCTGGAAATTACCCTGGGAGTCCTGGCCGATATGAGCCATCAACAGCGCCAATTGTCTTTGAGTCTCTGCATGACGCCGATCACTCTCCTCCTGCATCTGCGTCTGAACCGCCAAAGCCTCCGCAAGCTTTGCCCGCTCGCGTCTCTCCACCTCCAACGCAGCCTCCAGAGTGTCAACCCTCGGA
The DNA here is from genome assembly GCA_022495995.1 of Adenophora triphylla var. japonica. Lineage (NCBI taxonomy): Eukaryota > Viridiplantae > Streptophyta > Magnoliopsida > Asterales > Campanulaceae > Adenophora > Adenophora triphylla. Next base: position 94,118 of record JAFEMH010003158.1, read on the forward strand.
TCAAACGTGGGCGGGGCAACATTTCACCGACGGCCGGTCGACGTCGACGGGCATTGCCGCCCGTAATCCCCCATCCCTAACACTCGGGCTCCTCTCTTTGGATGTCCCTCAGAGGTGACCGAGTGCCAAACATCAGGCACGAAGGGGATGGGCTCGCCGGGAGGCGTTCCTTCGGGAGCAACGGCGGCTTGATATGCAGTCTGTCAAAATAAAACAAACAATTATAATCATATACACAATGTAAGGTACATAAATAAATTTACATATTCAAAATCAAGTCATTTAATGATAGTTTACTTACAAAGGCATTAGCAGAGCGATCGTCAACCCATTGTGGAGGTTGATCGGGCGCTGTAGGATTCCGAAGATTGGTGCTAGCGTAAACATCCACAAAACTGATATTCTGGCCATACTCCCTTTCCTATAAATAAAATAAGCGAGATTATTACTTTGAAATTGTATAAATGCAACATTTAAACTGATCTAAAAGCATGCATACACTACATTTACACTAAAACCATGGATTTCATAGCATCAACATGGCTCCCAGCTAACATACGTACATAAACCTATTTAAAAGCATCCATACACTACTACATTTAAACTAACATACACACCATGCGGTCGTGATGCTCGACGACCGGGATCGTCCCCATGGTATGCACCGCCGCCGACCCCGAGGAGCCTGCTCTATTGGCCTTGGCCTGATTGGATATAGCCTTCGCCGCATCCGACCCCCAATATTCGCAAAATTGACGAAACACCTCCTCGGTCATCCAAGTAGGTGTCGAGGGCTGTTGTCCCGCCGCGAGCCGATTAGTATAATAATTTCTCTTCGTGGTACCTATAAAAATATGAATATCTCGTAAACATATAATGATGACATTATAAAATTAAAAGAGTATAATCATTATTAATTAAACTAATTAAGGATAGATAAATATGTTACCAATAAAATCCCTAAATAGCTTGTGAGCCTGTATATCGAAAACATATCTAGCCGTCGCCTCGTCGATTTCCGGCCCCCAATAATATTTATCCTACAACATATAATGATAACATTACAAAACTAAAAGAGTATAATCATTATTAATTATAACATTTTAATAACAAACTAACATTTAAGTTTTAAATAAAAACCATTAACACATTACCTTAAACTCCTCCCACGCATCCTCCTTCTGCCTCGGTGGCAATGATTTCCAGTTGGGCCAATACTCGGTCATTTTCCGAGACCGCCAATATTGCCCGATCTTAGTCCCTGTGGTAGGGTATCCCCCTACAAACCTGCCAAGTATATTTATACAATAACATTTTAACTTAAATAATGAATTATATATAAAATAAAAAGGAACCAACTTATATCAAATTAATGAAGAGTTACTTATTGGTCATAATGTGACGATATCTGGACAAATATTCTCCCCTCAGAATCGACAGTAGTCTGAGTATCGGCCCCAGAGGTGGAGCTAGTACTACTGCGTGAAGGGTCGACATCATCAATACCGGATCGGGACGGTTGTGTCCCAGTAATAGATGTGTAAATGGGCTTAGTCTTCTTACCCTTACCCTTTCTACTAGAACTCATATCTGTATTACAGTAAAAATATTAAATTATACAACTTTAACAATAGGAAACAATATATTCACAGTACATCTAAAACTTTAAAGTTCTAATAATCTAAAGCATTCACAATACATATAAAAATTTAAACTATTAATAATATAAAGCATTCACAATACATATAAAACTTTAAAGTTCTAATAATCTAAAGCATTCACAATACATATAAAACGACGGATATTAATAATAATCTAAAGCATTCACAATACATATAAAACTTTAAAGTTCTAATAATCTAAAGCATTCACAATACATATAAAACTTTAAACTATTAATCACAATACATATAAAATTTTAAAGTTCTAATAATCAAAATCATTCACAATACATATAAAACTTTAAACTATTATTAATATTCGTCCCCATCATCATCACTGGACTCTGAATTACTACAAAACTCGAGTTTTTCATCTTCGTCTTCAGACTCTGATGAATCAAACTGTGGTTCCTCTTCCTCTTCCTCTTCCTCTTCCTCTTCCTCTTCCTCTGATTCATCAATATCAATGTGCGCGAGATGACCTGAACGAGTCGGAGGAGTTGGCAAATTCACTGGTAAGATATCCTCCTCGGGTTCATCAACATTTTGAGGAATATGAGTGACATCATCTAATGGATGATTGGCTGATGAAACGTTAGGTGGCACTGGCATTTCATCCTCTTGATAGGGTATTTCTAATGACGACTCTGTAGTTGTCGACGAGGGTAGGTTGTCAATCATGCTCCTAGCCTTGGTCATCCAGACAGCCCACCATCCGTCGGGTCGCGGACGAGGGTAGGGAGTCATGTATACCTGTTGTGCTTGAGATGCTAAGATTTTCTGGATGAGTCCTTTACATCGACGAGGTCAAATATGGCGTGCTTCTTAACACCTCGCACAGCATCTCGCCAATCACAATTGAACAAGACAACACTGTTTCTACCCAAATACTCCACCTCTACTACTTCTTTCAGGACGCCATAATAATCAAGGTTTCCTTTAAGCTTCACACCGCTATTCCACGTCAATTTAGAGCCCCCGTAAGCTTTGGTATGAAACACATAGCCATTCACGAAATAACCGTTGTATAAATGAACGTTCAAGTACGGACTTGATGCTAAATGTCTTAACCTCGCAGCTTTGTCATCACCCGGATGTTCAGCTATCTATAAGACAATATTGTAACCAATTTAATACAATTTTAAGATTGAATGTTTAAAGAAGTGTATAGAATAAATTTGAATGAAACGAAATATTTACATATTTCCTTAGCCAGTTTGGAAATTCTCTTTCTGTCCTAGTTGCGATGAGTTCTGGAGATAAATCCTGAGCTAAATCTTCAAACATTCTGCAATAGAGAGAAACACGGTGGAGAGGCGGACAGATACAGTAAATACAAGCAATTATACCACCCATGGCAAACAGATACAGTAAATACAAACTAAAAACCAATGAAACCCAAATTAACATCCAATTATACAACAATCAATCAACGCGGAATAAACGCTCTTAAACCCTAGCCTCAAATAACATATATATGGAATTTTAATAACGGAAATCAGGTTATAAATATCAATTTGTGTGTGTTTTGGAATGTAGGGAGAGAGAGAGAGACCTGGCAACTAAACCCAATTCCCATAACAGAAACCGAAATAGGTCACGCAAAATCAGAAAATTCAATTCCCAGCAAATTCATATTTACAACAAATTAACACCCTATCCTCGAATTAGAACTACTTATTTGAAAGAAATCGAAACATTTACCTTGATTTGATTAGAGAA
>JAFEMH010003158.1:102500-285597 GCA_022495995.1 Adenophora triphylla var. japonica
AGTGGTGGTTAGCATCTTCCCCAACATCACCATTAGGGTCATCCCAAACCTCCTCGCAATCTTCTCCACCACCCTCTGCATCCCTACCATCATCATCCCCATCAGCTTCATGCTCGACCAAAGTAACTCTCCTCGGTTGGGGGCAATTACTAGAAATATGGCCTGTTTCCTGGCAGCGAAAACACTTCGTACCGAAAGACTTGGCATAAGGATTCGAGGCGGAACGCCCAGCAGCGAGATCCTTCTTTGCCGTCAAAGAATTACCACCAGGGGCAGGGAGTGCGCAGACCTCCGGAGCTCCTTTAGGTGCGATAGGCTGTGCTTTGTCATGAGTCGAAGGAGCCCTTGAAACTGTATTACTCGAAGTACCCCCGAATGAAGAATCACCAAAACGCCTGAAAGAAGAGGATGATTGTTGTCGCTCGACCTTGTGAGCTTTAGAAATAGCATCTGAGAGAGAATGAGAGCTAAAATGCTTAACTTGATTGCGAATAGGAACGCGAAGACCATTAACAAACCATGCAATTTGTTTCTCATCCGTTTCGGGCATGTCCACCCGAGCGGATTGGGAATAAAAATCCTTAGTATATTCATTGATAGATCGATTCCCTTGCCTGCAAGCCAAAAGTTTCAAGTATAGCTGCTGCTCATAATCCTTCGGAAGATACTGCCTCTGCAACTTATACTTCATAAGATTCCAACGATCAATGGGCAAGCAATTTTCATGTTGCTGTTGTCGATTCAGATTCGCCCACCATGCAGAAGCACCTTCTTTCAGTTTGTAGGCGATATATGGAACTTTCCTCTCTTCCTCGACCTGCATCAACGTGAAGAACTTTTCTACTTCAGCCAACCAATCGGTGAAATCCTCAATCCCTAATTCACCCAAAAAATTAGGAATATCTGCCCTTATTTTGGGACGGCAGACAACTGCACGAGCTTCCTCGTTGCCAATGGCTCCTGTGACCGGTTCAACCCGAGCAACCCGCTCGTCTCCGATGTTGTTATTATGATGATTCAAAACCCCCCACAATTGTTCATGGCGAGCATCAGCACGTTCATCCATCTGCGTTATAGTAGCATTCAAAGCAGCCAGGTTGGTGGCGAGGGCAGCCAAAGTGGCTTGGAGATCAACAGTGCCGTCGTTAGCCATCGTCCAAGAATCGCCTAGCTCTGATACCAACTGATGTAGAACGAATCCACAAATAGAGAAAAACGCAGCAGAATTTAATTAATGCAAAACCTTGAAAATCAAACAACGAACACGGATATGAATTACTCCTCGCAAAAGGACGTAATCCTAGTAATCAAACGAATAAGATTACGTTTCAAGCCAAGAAATGACTTAGTTTTCTTAGAAAAAGAAAAGAGAACCCTTGAAGAAAATAAATTGTTTATTCTTCAAAAATTGTGAAAATAATAATCCTAAAAAGTATTTATAGTTCCAACCATAATTAAGACTCCTAATCTAGGCAGTAAATCGACAAGGGACAAACAATCCTATTCCAAAAGGAAAACAAAAGGAAACGAAATCAGAAAAGACCCATAAAAAACGTAAATAGTAAACTCCCGCGACGACGTGAGGCGGGCGCCTGGTACTTCCTCAGGCGGTCGCATGAACCACCGAAACTTTCCCCTTGGTCTGCAAGGATTGAGGCGCCCGCATGGGCTTGGATGAGACGGCCGCATGAGACGCCGAATGTATTTCCTCCCTTGCCCCAGTTTGAGGCGCGCGGCTGAGAATAAGTGAGGCGGCCGCCTGGTCTTCATTCCCCGAGCTGTCTCCTGTATCAGTAATACACGCTGCATCACTCTATTTTCATCCCCTGGTCGATTCCTAGGCAAATGGGTTGGTACGCGTATGTTAACCGCTAAAGAGTTTGCCGCGGTCTCACTCTATGTTCTTCTTAACTGTGACGAGGTTGAGGAATATGTCAAGTAAGTCATTGATGTTATGATTTCTTGAAGGAAGAAAAGGGTCAAAAAGGTTGTACAAATATTATTCAGCCAAACTTTTTTTCCTATTGTATTTTTTTCCTATTGTTGTATGTAGTGACATGCCTTTCTCACTTCAATCATTATATAAAAAGTGTGTTTCCATTTTAATGATTGGGAGTAGCTTTTATTAAGCAATCTTATTATGTCCTTAAATTGATTTCAAAGCATAAACTAATTATAGGAAAGGGAACATGGCTCTGATGTCGGTTTTTTGGATGTGTTCGTTAGCACGCATGTTAGAACTCCTTCATCCGCCGATCAAGCTCCGCAGTGGGTTGATGATCGATCTGCATTGGCCTTTGTAAGTAAACTATCATTAAAAGACTTGCCTTTGAATATGTAAATTTATTTATGCATATTGTGTATATGATTGTATTTGTTTGTTTTATTTTGACAGAATACATATCATGCCGCCGTTACTCCCGAAGGTACTCCTCCCGGCTAGCTCATTCCATTCGTGCCTGAAGTTTGGCGAGCGGTCACCTCAGAAGGACATCTAAAGAGAGGAGACCGAGTGTTAGGGATGGGGGATCGTGGGCTGCAATGCCCATCGTCGTCGTCGTCGTCCGGCCGTCGCTCGAGGCCCGATCCTCATTATGTTTCGATGATCTCCTCTCTGGAGGCAAGGTTGGATGAGGAGAGACACTTGCGAGAGGAGACAAAGGCAAGATTGGAGACACGCTTGGCTGAGTAGAGACGCGAGTCAAAGCATTGATTTGAGTTGATGATGGCCCAGATGCAGAGTATGCACCAGCAGCATGGGTATTCTCAAATGCACTCGAGTACCGGCTCCCCTTCTGACTCTATTGCCAGGAGTCTTTTCCAGTCTCCCCCCCCGCCCCTCCTCCGGCCCCTGAGTTGATTTTGTGATAACATTTAGTTGGAATAACATTTGGACATTTGGTACTTTTGTGTTTGTTGTAATGTAATAAATTTTAGGTAATTTCTATGGTTTTTAGATTTATAGTTTTAGTTGATATCAATTGTAACAGGTACAGGTACAAAAAAATATATAATTGACATTTTTAATTTTTTTATTTATTGGTTTATCGGCGGCGGAAATTTCCGCCGGTGATATTAAAAGGTAATTAAATTAATAAAATTATTTATCAACGGCGGAATATTTCGTCGGTGATAATAAAATTTAATTAAATAAATTATTTCAGTGGCAGAAATTTCCGTCGATAGAATTTGAATTTGAATTAAATAAAAATAATACAGTGGCAGAAGATTTCGTCGGTGAAATCACCAATAGTGACGGAAATTTCTGCCGGTGTACACCAGCAGAATAACATTTCTGTGGGCTGGAGTCAGCTTGTGGAAAGGAGGTGGAGCAGCGGAAGAAATTTTTGAGATATGCTTGATCTAAAGAGAATGGGAATGGGCTGGTGTTGAGATGAGGCCTGATGGAAAGGAGGCCTATAGATGTAGAAGTTGGAGACGAGTGTGGGCTGGAGTCAGCTTGTGGGCTAACTGTAGCATGTAGGCTACTGGGCTATTGAGAAGGCCCAATATGTGTTGGTTCAGAGAGTGTTGTTGAAGAGCTCAACATGAGATCAAAGCATGTCAGAAGAGGTACGGGCCTAGTAGGTGGAGCAGCGGAAGAAATTTTTGAGATATGCTGATGATCATTATGTTATTGATTTTGACCAGGAAGAGTTGTTTCAAAGTTTTTCTTTACATAGAAAAAATGTTGCTCATAAAATAAAACATGGCGAAAAATATATATTCGACCGGTGATGGTATTAAAACACCTATATACTTTTCACATTAGATCATAGACCAAAACTACACATGAAGTAGATTTAAGCATTAATTTGTGCCAATTATAAGGAACAAGGTTAGGAAAACACGTACACCCAAAAGTTTTGAGAAAATGGTAGCCTGGAGTACGTTGCCACAATTTCTCATAAGGAGAAATATAATTAAGTTGTCGCATGGGCAACCTATTTATGAGGAACACATCATTTGAGAAAGATTTGAGCCAAAATTTTTGTGGAACATTGGATTGAGCAAGGAGGCAGTCCCATTTCTATAATATGACAGAGTTTACGCTCAACACCCCTGTTTTGTTGGGGCGTGTATGTGGAATGAGGTCGGATGACTAATACCGTATTTAACCAAGAGTGCAGCAAATTGTCTGTTAATAAATTCACCTCCCCATATCATTCTGAATGGTTTTAACGGTGTGAACAACATAAATCTTACCACAACAATTGATTCCCAATAAGAATTTTGAAATTAGAGAAAACTGTTAACACATCAAACTTTGATGGTCCCCAAAAATCCAAAAGTAACAGAGCTAATTGTTTACTAGAATTAAAATTGCGAGGATGAAATGAAAGAATACAAGATTTGCCTAATGGGCAACCATGACACATCTCCTTTTTATTAACAGGATCGCTAACCGGAAGCATGATTTTATTGACTAGACACTATAAAATATGAGAAGAAGGGTGCCCCAAGCGAGCATGCTAGGTGGAGGAAAAAGCACGTTCCCCGATCAACGCCAAAGAGTTTACGCGTGAACCGGGAACAAAAGATAGAGTGTAAAGTACTCCAGAGTTACTGCCAGAAAGGATAGCCCTCTTGGTATTATTGTGACGCAGCACGGAAGCAATATGCGTGATTAGCAAGCGCTAAACACAAGGATTCACAAGCGATGAACCCTAGAAAAGAGATAATCTGGAATCCACCAGAAAAAGAGAAAACTCTTCAAATTAAATCATCAAAAAACTGTGTTTAACAATGCCCTAAAAGTGTTTAAATACCTCCTTGAAACCCTAAGACGAAATAATAAAGCAAAGACCAAAATAAACCTAACTTAATGTTCAAAAATCAGTAAAAATGGAATTAAAGACAAAATAAGGAAACTGGTAGTCAACGCGAGGCGGGCACCCGGGGCTATGCCAAGCAGCCGCCTAGGAGACAGAAATAAAACTCCTCGTCAACCCATGGTGAGGCGCTCGCCTGGCAGAGGTGAAGCGGCCGCCTGGGCAGCAGAAGGTCGTTGCTGGTTTGGATCTCGTTGAGGCATCCGCCTGGGTTGGGATGGGGCGTTCGCCTGGGCTCCAGTGGCTGAATCTCCATATCCTACATCAGTCTCCTCCACCTCTAAAAAACTCGACCCCGAGTTCACATCGGGATAAATAACTCCATCCGCGTGGTACTCATTAATATCCGCCACATTGAACGTGTTAGATATGTTCAAATCATCGGGAAGAGCCACCACATAAGCATTGCCATTAATTTTTTTGGTCACTTTGAAAGGCCCGTGCTTGCGAGGTTGCAGCTTCCTGTAAGTACTTACAGGAAAATGCTCCTTAATCACTATCGGACAAAAGTACTCTGATTCTTCAATAGCTGCTGTCAGATCTTTCTTGTTCTGTATAAGCATCACAACCGGCTTTTCCTTCCCAACCTGTTTCTCAAAACGCAGTACATGAGTTATAGCAATTTTATGTTTACCCCATGTGAACATCAGCACATTATCCTTTCCCCGATAGGTAACATCATGGTCATACTGCCAAGAACGACCCACGGTGTATGCGAAATTCCCCCGTTGGTAGCAAGTGGTTGCTTCATGACCAATTTTCTTACACAGTTGGCATGAGACATAATTTGGATCTGGACTAAGGAATGGGTTTGGTGGGTAATAGGGTACAATAGCAGGTGGGGTTGAAGATCGAGTAGGTTGAAAAGGTGTGGGAAAAGGCAGGAGATCCCGACCATGGTTCTTATTATTGCTTTTACCCTTGTGACTGCGATTACCACCCCCACGGTTCGGGCTAGGAACAAAAGAGACCCCCCTGGTTAGGTTGTCCAAAATGCCGAGAGCCTCCTTGATTTTGATGGTTCAGGACAGTAGGTATAGGATCGGCTTTGGGTTGGATTGGTTCTTTTACGGCTGCAAGGGAACTCAGGGTAGGAGAGGTTTTGTTGGAAAACTTCTATTGTAGTGCTTCTTCTTGGAGTAAAAGGTCCTTAAGATCATCAATAGTAGTGTCACCCTTGGAAGTTTGGGTTGTGATGAATTCCTTGTAGGTATGACTCAAACCGACAGGGATTTGACTTCGAAGAGTTTAGGTTGAAACATCTTCACCCGCACGAGCAAGGGAATGGGAGATGGTCTTGGCACGAAGGATGTAATCCTGAATACTCAAGCAGGGGGAGAGATTCAAATCATGAAGATCCACTTGGAGCTTTTTGATGTGGATCGTAGAGGCAACACCAAACTCTTTGGCTAGAAGATCTCAAGCCTCCGGTGCCATTTTACATGGGTTTACACGAGGTTGAACTTCGGGTGTAACTGTTGCTTTGATCCATCCGAGAACGAAATGAGAGGTGTGGAAAAAAGCTTCATAAGCTGGATTTTCGGGGGTGGTATTGTTGGCATTAACAAGGGTTTATAAGGGTTGGATTTTATCAGTGACAACATCTATGAGGTAGTGAATTTCCATCATGGACAGGGAGAGGGAACTCCATTTCTGATAATTCTCATTTGACAATCGACTATGCCTCATGTTGTTCGATTGTACGTTGAAGAGAATAGGGAGTCCATGCTTGTTGCGGGGATTAACTTGCCCGGGATCGATGGTAACCATGATTTTCGTAGCTTCGTCACCCATGGCTATATTGAAGTTGCTCTTGATACCATAAACGAATAATCAACCTGCATAAGAGGAGAAGAGATAACAGAAAATAAAGATGACACAACAGAGACTTAGAAGAAGGACTTACGACAAAGAGAGAAAAAGGAAGACCAACTTATGAATTTTGGTTTCCAGTCCATGTTATTTATATGACCATGTACAATCCTATTCCTATGAAGATATTACACCTACAACACTATGGAAAGATAATCATTACTTCTAGTCTATCTCAATCACACATAATACATGGGATATTTATATAGGAAAATAGGGAAAGGATATACCATAATATGTACACCAGATACGAAAGATATACCATAAGATATACCATATCACGTATCCTAAATGTGATTTCCTTCCATTTTGAAAGTTTCGTGTAGCTAGGAAGCTTCAAACCACACAACAGAACACGGATGTGAGTACAGATGTGTCTCGCAACTGTCCATACATCCACAAATAATGCATCAGAATAAATAAATAACACAATAATTATATATGCTCACTGATCTTGAGATCAGCAAACTAGGCTTACGCCCAAAAACTTTTCACTATTAAAACTTTTGTTTCTTACAAAAATATGGATAAGTGAAAACTAAAAGACGAAAATACGAAACAAGTTCTAATCATCTTCTATGATAAGAACAGACTCCCTTTCCCAAGTAGACTCTATTCCAATCAGAAGTAAAACAAAGAACTCGATTAAAACCTAGATGTGAGTTCGGATGTATGTCACAACCTTCAATCACAACCTAAACACTCAATATGAAAACGTGAAGAACTGAAGTATTTGTCTCTCAAATAAATCTCTAAAAGCTGTGTCTTCTCTTGTGCTGATTCTTTGTATTTATAGGCACCTTGGAGAAGATCTTCATGAATCCAATGCTTTCCTTATATGAGTTTTCCAATTCCTACAAGGAAACATAAAGTACACTCACATGGAAAAAGATTGTTAGTAGGTTAGTCCTAATATAAAACTATGTACATAAATAAAAGATATTTACTCTATTTATAAAGTCTTTTTCAAAGTAGAATACTTATGAAACTTTCCATGAAAGTCCCAAAATCAACTTACCAAAAATGTTGCTTTGATTCGAAATAGGAAACATCCTTTTCATAGTAGGACAATATAAATCTTTCCATGAAAGTCCCAAAATTAACTTACCTTTTTGATATTGATTCAAAATTAAGGAAACACTTTGTTCCCTAAAAAGCACACGCTTTCAATCTCCCCTATTTTGGACTTGCTGATCAAAGCCAAAGATTTATGATGATCACATTATAACCAATATTTTCTGACATGAAAACTCCTCCTGATTGGATTTGTGAGCAGATGTGTCAACACATCCACACAAAACTGCATAGAACAAGTTAGTACTAAAAATTGCAGTTCAACAAATGTAAACTAAAGCAACCATTCAGCAAATGTATTTAGGGATTACAGATCAAGACTAAAACTAACAAATAACTAAAACGAATATTAAAAGCAAACTGATAAATATTAAAAGCAAACCTGTTGATGTTTCATTCACAAGTAAGAACAAACAGTAAAACTCCCCCTGAGTTTAAGTATCCCAACTGAAACATCAGCAGCAACAGCAAAGATAACATCGATATCATTCTCATTCCTTTTCTTCTTCTCCCCCTTTTTGACTAGAAAGTGAAGTCACCCATTTCTGGAGATCCACCTTGAAAACCTTAAGGTTCTTGGCATGTGTTTGGGAGACAATCAGTTGCAGAAATATCTGTATCTAGGGTTTCCATTTGATCATCAAAAGAAATTGCAGATGTGTGACAAGATGTGGCCACATCCTGACGCACATCTACAACTTCAACTCCATTGATTCTGCACATTGATTAGACAGACAAAGAGAGAGAAATATATGGTGTGTGTGTGTGTGAGATAAAAATTGGGGCATAGGGGAAAGAAGCACAATGAAGGATTAAAGAGATGTGACAGATGAGGCACACAATTAAACATACAACTCCCCCTTTCCAACTGAATTAAGGAATCCTTTTCCAAAAAGGACTCAGGCAGCAGCAAATACAGAAAGAGTCCACAATGGCTATAAAACTATTGAAATTTCCACACACATAGCGAATCACAGAAAAAATAGGGATTAAGATTTATTAAAATTTTGCATACCTTTTATGGTAACAAAAAATAACTTCAGCAATATCTTTTCCACATAATCGCTTTGAAATTGTCCTTCCTTTTTAAATAAGGATTGATACACATCTTTTTCTTTCATGGGAGATATTGAAAATCAAAAACATGTTAAATCAAAGAATAAATTAAGAATGAAAATTAACTAGCATATTTACAAAGAACCCTATATGACCTAATATGCAATATGTCAGCATGATGCAACACACAGGTGAAGGAAAAAATCTCATCTCACAGATGTGGCGTAGGATGTGAGTCACATTTGGGGACACATTTAGATCACAAAAAGTCAATGATCAATAATCCAATCTGCACAGCCTCTAGGATGCATCCACCCATTTTTTTATTGTGGATATTTATATTGTGAGTAGCTTTCACTTTTCTTTGATCCCAAAGATAGCTCTTTTTCCCAATGATCTTGTCAAGTTTGATTTCAAGATTTTTTATGAGAATCACTTGATCACAACGGTATGGCTTCATACTAAGGGTGAAGCAGCTGTTTCTCATTATTTTTTTAAAGCACCCACTGTGAGATATCTAGTAAGATTATATCAAGTTATCAAAAAACAACAAGAATAGGAAGTGCTCACAATTAAGTGATAAAAAAATGTCAAAGATGAAAACTCACAAGTGACCACACTGAGATATTTCGTGCTAATGTATGATTTTTTTTATTTTTTTTTGTTAATCTAATATACAGATGTGTTAGAGAATGTGAGACACATTTATGCTCACAACCTTAGATATCACACAAACCAAGAGACTTCCTCAAGGAGAAAAATCTCTCAAAATCTAATGCCTTTGTAAATATATCAGCCAATTGATTTTCAGTCCCAACAAATTCCAGACACACAGTTTTTTGTTCTACAAGATTCCTAATGAAATGATGTTTAATATCAATGTGTTTTGTTCTAGAATGTTGGACAGGATTTTTAGATATGTCCAAGGCACTTTTGTTATCACAAAAAGCAGTCAAAATTTTGCTATTCATTCCATAGTCTTTCAGCATTTGATTCATCCACAGTAACATAGTGCAAAAACTTCCAAGGGCAACATATTTAGCCTCAACTATGAACAGGAAGACATAACTTTTTCTCCTTCTATATCAGGAATCAAGGATGTTACCAAAGTAGGAAAATCGAGCACAGATGTTTTTATCATCAAAATTGTCTGCCCAATCTAAGTCAAGGTATCCCACTATGTTAGACATAAAGCAGTAACAACATACCTTGGAGTATAAGGATGTATGACTCCATAAAGCATCCAAATAACTGCAATTTACCTTCTCATTCCTTCTGGTTTGCCTTTGATCATGCATTTCACCAATCACTTGAGAAGTGGGGTGATTTTTCTGAATTATGGTTAAAATGTCATCTGATCTATCAACAGACCCAACATGGTCTCTTTCAGAAATAGCTTCTCCCTTTGAATCTGAAGAATTGACTTCAGACTTAGTTCTTTGTCGGATGTGTGTTCAGATGTGGGAACAGTTGTGTTCACATCTGCAGATACATCCTTCTGCACATCTGGACTCACATCTGCCTGTTTTTCCTTTGTAGTGCTTTTCGTATCTCCAGCACCTATATCAGCAGATTTCCACTCACTAATATATTTCGAAGCTAATGTAACGCATCTAATGCAACGATAGAACTAATGTAACGCATCTAATGCAACGCCAGAGCTGATGTAACGAGTCTAATGCAACGACTAGGGATGGCAACGGGGCGGGTTCGGGACGGGTTTTTCATTTCCCAAACCCGCCCCTATAGTCATCTACCCTTTTCCGAACCCGCCCCGCCCCGGTAATTGGACTACCCGAACCCGCCCCGCCCCGCCCCGCCCCGAAAGTTGCAATTCCATGGAAACTGAAATTGCTACAAAAGCATACATTAACATTGGCCTAAGAAACTCAAGAAAATTGAAATGTGCTTCAAAACCAATGAAAACACTATCCTGAAGGCAGAAAAAACAAAACCATCTCTAGATCAAATATTCCTACAAGCAAAGCAGGGGTATTTCAGTAATTTCATGCTTAATCAGGGCGGGTTCGGGGCGGGGCGGGGGTAAACCCGAACCCTAGAAAAACCCGTCGGGTTTTCAAAATTGGATCCCAAACCCGGACTATTAGGGTCGGGTCTTTTCGGGTTCGGGTCGATTTCGGGTTTTTTTGCCATCCCTAGCAACGACAGAGCTAATGTAACAACACATTTTGATTAATGCAACGGCTTTGATTTCAGCGTTACATTACATCAAAATTTTCAAAACCAAAAAAATCAATTTCATTCCCCCACCTAAATCCTTTTTCTCTTTTCCTTAACCAAGAAAACCCCCCAAAATTCACAATCTTCCCCTACCCTTAATTCTTCTACCCAGAAAATCTTAGCCACTATCTCGTTCCCCACAGAATGATGTGAACTTCATCCGTTCGCCGGTTAAAAGATCGTGGCGGCGGCGGCGGAAAAGTCACCGCAACTGCCGAAGTAACTAAGCCGTCAAGATCCATAACCCCTCTTTCCAAAAAATTGATCACCCGTAGTGCTGATTACGTCAAGAAACCCATCGAAAAAGAGAATGCTAGTAGACCTACTTCAAGAATCCGGGCAGCAGCCGTGTCTCAGAAGCCGATTGATTTCAAGTTTGGGCATCAACGAACTCCTCTCTGGCCTTCCCAGGTTGATTTCTCCACTTCCAGCAATTGATTCGCGTTAATCTTATGGGGTAAGCAAGCCTTGATCTTCAAATCTGTTTCTAAATAAAGTTTTATTCATTAGAACTATATTAAGAATGTTGATTTCAACTTTTACGATTTGTAAACAAGATAGGGCTAAGCTGGATGGGATGTATGAGTGAATTTTATGTGCCTGCTGCAGTAAATCATGCCCTGGCTATTGGTGGAACCCTGAATCTTATTTGGGACCTGCTGCCCTCCTCCACGCCAATCGGTAATTTCCCCCTTTCCATTTCATTTATCATTTTTAGGGTTTGTATCGTTCATTCATTTTGGTTGGTTAGTTTCATTGGTCTGTTTTCTACATTAATCCTGAGTTCTTGTTATTAATTTCATGTTTAATGATGTTGATGGATAAGGATATGAGCCCTATGCTAGTGAAATATGATTCTTTGACAATTGAATAGTTAGATGGTTTTAGGGAATTATTTTAGTGCTTGATCGTCACTCCCTCAATGTGAACACTTTCTTAGGGCGTTTGGTTCGTGTCATTTGGGCATTCCCCCATGGAATTGGAATGGTCAATTCCATTGACCATTTCCTTTGGTGTGTTTGGTTTACATTTTTCATGGCAATGGAATGGCCAATTCCATCCCTTGAAGGAATTTGCCATTCCTTCCATATATGGGAGGAATGGCCAATTCCTTAAGGAATGGAAAAATTTATTTTTTGACCAAAATACCCCCAAACCCAATCACCCCTACCCCTTGCCTACCCACCCCACCCAGCCCCTGCCCTACCCCCCCATCCAGCCCCTGCCCTACCCCCCAACCCCTCCCACCCCCACAATTTTTTTTTTTTTAAAAAAGACCCCTGCCTACCCCCTACCCCCCCAACCCCTACGAATTTTTATTTTTTTTTAAAAAAGACCCCTGCCTAACCCCCCTCCATCCAGCCCCTGCCCTATCCCCCCACCCCTCCCCCCCACCCCCACGATTTTTTTTTTTTAAAGACCCCTACCTACCCCACCCCCACCCCAACCCCCTACCTACCCCACCCCCACCCCTACCCCACCCCCACCCCTCCCCAAAAAAAATATTTTTTTTAAAAAAAGGGGTAAATTGGTCATTTTATATGTTTTCATTCAATTCCTATAATTTGTATTTTCAAACCAAACATGATTTGCCAAGGAATTGAATGACAATTCCATTCAATTCCGTGCCAACCAAACGGAGGGTTTGACCAGTTTTTTTCCATTCCAATTCCTTTATGAATTTCATTCCATTGACCATTCCATTCCTTCACTTTTTTTCCATCGAACCAAACGGCCCCTTATTAGAGGTGTTTCTTTTCTCCAATGTGAGATGATTCTAGCTGACTTATTTGCTTGAATATGATAAGAGTTATTTACTGGCTTCTCGGAAATTACGAAGAAAATTTCTACATACTGACCTATTTTTGAGGAGTAAGGAGCTATGGAAGAAAAGAACGGGAGTATTAAGCTCTGCTCTAGAATACAGGGTCCATATTTTATCTAAGAAACCTTTTCTAGAATATTACAGACCACAGGTTGGGATAATTCTGCTTAACAGCATTTATCTAGTCAACTTTGATTCTTAGAAAATTTATGCTTGAATCTACTTTGATCTAAGCAGCCTGGTATCCATGGAATCCATGTCTCGTACATTTGATTACAACAAAGAAGCATCTAGTCCTCCTTGTTTAATATTTCTGCATGCATTTTCATATGAAAACAATATTGCACCTGTCAGGAATTGAAGAAGCTATCAGTAAACAAATCATCCTGGAGTTCTATTACCAGAATACAAGTATGTTAAAGTAATTAGTTACTTGACTTGTAATAAGAAAAGGCACTTCTACTCATTCTTGTTTACGTGAAAGGGTGATGTAAACGCAGCGGAATGATATAGGAATTAATCAAGAATGATTAAAACCTCTGCAGGAATTAAAGGAATTCCCAAGAACTCAAGAACGAATTCTTTCAATAAAACACGAAGTTTTATTAATAATTTGAAAACCAAAGAAAATAATAATATCAAGACTACCTAAAACTAAAACTAGAGGGGAGTATTTATAGCTCATACTCTCCTAAATCCCTAAGGAAACATAAAAAGAAAATATAGATACTCTCCTAAATCCCTAAGGAAACATAAAAAGAAAATATAGAAACTCTCCTAAATCCCTAAGGAAACATAAAAAGAAAATATAGAAACTCTCCTAAATCCCTAAGGAAACATAAAAAGAAAATATAGAAAATCCTAAAAGAAAAGGAAAACAAAATACTTCAGCAAATTGGAATAAAACGTGAATAAGGAAACACCAAAACGACGCCTGGGCGCCCGCAGAACCGGCCCAGCGCCCGCCCGGGAGGCCGAAACTCAGTGCCGAACAACTTCTTTGAGGCGCACGCCTCGAATGGATTCAAGCGGCCGCCTCACACTCCGGACGTTTGGCCTTGCTTTGCTCTGATTGAGGCGCCCGCGTGGATAAGGGAGGCGCCCGCTTCACTTCATCCCCGCACCGATTCAATCTCATCCCTATACCGATCCAATTGAACCCAATACTTGTATTACATCATTCGCCCCCACTTTAAAAGGATTCGTCCCGAATCCGTATCAATATAAAGAGGCTCATCCGGATGATATTGACAAATCAGAAACATTAAACGTAGGGGACATATTCCAACCATCCGGTAAATCAACAATATACGCATTATCGTTGATTTTCTTCACAATCTTGCAAGGTCCAATGCGCTTGGGATGAAGTTTATGATAAGAACCTTGTGGAACACGTTCTTTTCTCAAATGTACCATCACCAAATCCCCAACATCGAATGTCTTCACACGACGCTTCTTGTCCGCGTGAGCTTTGTATCTAGCATTCGCCTCTTCTATGTTCTTCTTAACTTCACTTTGTACCTCCTCCACCATCTCCGCCAAATGCTCCGCCGCAATACTATAGCCCGGAATTTGTGGCAAAGGGACCAACTCAAGAGTATGTGTAGGAGGCCGTTGATACACCACCTCAAACGGAGTCTTCTTTGTAGTGCGATTCACCATGTTGTTAAAAGCAAACTCCGCCGTAGACAAAGCAAGATCCCATTTCTTGGGAAACTTTCCACACAAACACCTAATCATAGAACCCAATGTCCTATTAACCACCTCCGTTTGCCCATCTGTTTGAGGATGAAAAGAACTACTAAAATTCAGTCCCGTTTCGAATATGTGCCACAAAGTACGCCAAAAGTGACTAAGGAATTTTGTATCACGATCCGAGGTAATAGACTTAGGAATCCCATGAAGGCGAACTACTTCCTTAAAGAACAAACCCGCAATGTGAGCCGCATCATGAGTCTTACGACAAGGAATGAAGTGAGCCATCTTAGAAAAACGATCTACTACCACAAAAACTGAATCACAAGACCTTTGAGTCCTCGGTAAGCCAAGCACAAAATCCATAGAAATATCAACCCAAGGACCTTCCGGAATAGGCAAAGGAGTATACAACCCCGTGTTTTGTGACGTTCCCTTGTTCACTTGGCAAACCATACATTTCTGAACAACCCGATGAACATCTCGACGAAGGTGAGGCCAATAATACTTTCGTGCAACCAACTCCATTGTCTTATCCCGCCCATAGTGTCCATTCTTATGAATTTCAATAATAAGACTCTCACGGACTGAGCCACACGGAATGCACAGTTTATCTTTGTAAAATAGATACCCCTCTTGGAGCAAGAAAAGCCCCACAATATTGCCACCTTGACACTTGGCCCATTCCTCCGCAAAATCATCGTCATGCTCATACAAGTCTTTCAAACACTCGAATCCCACCACAATATTAGTCATAGTGACCAACAAAGTAGCTCGTCTACTCAATGCATCCGCAACCTTATTTTGTTGCCCACTTTTGTGCTTGATAACAAAAGTAAATTGCTGTAAATATGCAACCCAACGAGTATGCATCCTATTAAGAGGATTCTTACCATTTATATACTTTAGCGCTTCATGATCGGTGTGAAGAACAAACTCTCTATGCAGCAAATATTGTTCCCAATGCTTGATTGCTTGAACTACCGCGTAAAATTCCAGCTCATAAGTAGTCCACTTCCTTTTCGACTCATCCAATTTTTGGCTCATAAAAGCTACCGGTTTCTTCCCTTGAAGCAAAACAGCCCCAATACCAACCACACTAGCATCCGCTTCCAACTCAAAAGGTTTAGAAAAGTCGGGTAAAACTAGCAAAGGAGCACTAGTTAACTTTTCTTTAATTAGAGCAAAACTAGCGGTTGCTTCATCACCCCAATCAAACTTGCCTTTCTTCATACATTCGGTTATAGGAGCCATAATAGTGCTAAAATTTTTAATGAAACGACGATAAAAAGTAGCAAGACCATGAA
Organism: Adenophora triphylla var. japonica; assembly: GCA_022495995.1. Taxonomy (NCBI): domain Eukaryota; kingdom Viridiplantae; phylum Streptophyta; class Magnoliopsida; order Asterales; family Campanulaceae; genus Adenophora; species Adenophora triphylla. The sequence goes on from JAFEMH010003158.1 coordinate 118,403, forward strand.
AGCTTCGTACCTCACTAACCGTTGTAGGCAAAGGCCAATCACGAATAGCACGTACCTTGTCTTCGTCAACTTGAATCCCTTTCGAAGAAACCACGTATCCCAAGAAAAGCAATTTATCGAGCATGAAACTACACTTTTTGAGGTTCACATATAACTCGTTTTCCCTCAAAACTTGTAACACTTCTCGTAAATGCCCAAGATGCTCCTCTTCCGATTTGCTATAGACCAAGATGTCATCAAAGTATACAACCAGAAATTTCCCATTAAAAGGCTTCAACACTTGATTCATTAATCTCATGAAAGTACTTGGAGCATTAGATAGCCCAAAAGGCATCACCAACCACTCATACAACCCTTCCTTTGTTTTGAATGCGGTCTTCCACTCATCGCCTTGTCGAACACGCACTTGATGATAACCACTCTTCAAATCTATTTTGGAAAAGATCTTGGACCCACGAAGCATGTCCAACATATCATCCAAGCGAGGAATAGGAAAACGATATTTAACGGTTATTTTGTTGATGACCCTACTATCAATACACATCCTTCTTAGGAACAAGCAATGCCGGAACCGCGCAAGGACTCATACTCTCTTGAATATACCCCTTCCTCAACAAGTCCTCCACTTGCTCCTTCAAGATATCATGTTCCGCCGGGCTCATTCTATAATGAGCAAGGTTAGGCAAAGAAGCACCCGGAACCAAGTCAATATTATGTTGTATGTTGCGCAAAGGGGGTAAACCGGGAGGTAACTCATCGGGCATAACATCACGAAACTCTTCCAACAAAGAATCCAAACACTTTGGCACCAAACACACATCTCCTCCAACACCTTGACGTATCACCGCAAGAACATAAGGAGCCTTTGACAAATCATGATAGAACTCCTTTGATGTGCAAAGAGAAACAAGTACCTTGGGTTTCTTTGGGCTAGGGGAAATAACATCCTTTAAGGCATGAACATGGAAACGTTTTCCATCTTTCTTAAAGTGAATGCTATTCTCCTTACCATCATACATCACCCCAAGGTCAAATTGCCATGGGCGACCCAACAATACATCACAGGCATTCATATCAACAATATCACATACGACTACATCCTTATAACTACCCAAATTAAAAGAAATAGAGCATTGTTCATGTACCTTAATATTGCCGATGTTGCTAATCCAACCAACCGAATAGGGCATCGGGTGTTGCTGCACTTGAAGCTTTAGTTTATTCACAAGACCACGTGATACCAAATTCTCACTACTACCACTGTCCACAATAAAGATAGCGGCCACATCCTTTACCTTGCCTTTGGTGCGAAAAATATTGTGCCTTTGAGGGTGCTCATCTACCGAAGGTGTGGTTAACATAAGCTTGCGAACTACCAAGGATTCATGGTTCTCTTCATCATCGTCAAGATTGGGATCGACATACACATCTTCACACTCTTCTTCATTAGCCTCCCAACCAAGATCGTCACGCTCCACCATATGAACACTTTTGCCACTCGTACAATTACTAGATATGTGCCCCGGTTTCCCACACCTGAAACATTTATCTCCATAATTCTTTGCGTAAGGATTATGTGCGGGTTGACCACTATTATGCCCCATATTGGTGGTGCGACGGACCGGGTTTGTTCGCACCGGTAGTGGTTGTTTTTCAATAACCTCCTTGGATCCACCAGCTTTTGCTTTCTCACTTTCATTGTTCAAATCAGCCCCCGGAGTTTGTGTCTTGCCACTATGAGAAGAAAACTCACCGAATTTCTTGAACGTCGAAGGCGGACGATATGAGGATGCCAATTGCTTCTCAACCTTCTTGGCTCTAATAATCACATCATTGACCGAAAGTGAAGTAAACAGTTCCACTTGGTTCTTTATATTCATCCGCAGGCCATTGGTGAATCGTGAAATAAGTTGGAATTCCGTCTCATACATACCCACTCGTGCGGTTGTGGCTTGGAACTCATACACATATTCTTCCACCGTTCGATTACCTTGTCGACATGCCAATAATTTGGAGTATAATTCCTGCTCATAATCGAAAGGCAAAAATCGATTTCGTAATTCCCTCTTCATGTCTCTCCATTCCACAATTGGGGGTTGATTTGTATTTGCCCTATGGCGAATCAATTGGTCCCACCATGCGGAAGCACTACCACGTAGTTTGTAGGCTACATAGGGAACTTTTCTATCATCTTCAACCATCATTAATTCGAAAAACTTATCGACCTCTCTAAGCCAATCCAAAAATTCTTCGATTGATAACTCACCCGAAAAATAGGGAATATTGGCACTAATCTTGGGTCTATGTACTTCCGGAGGAGCTCCCCTGTCCTCGCGCCCACCGTTAGCTCTATTCTCCCGTCCAATCGGACCATCATGGCGGAGGTGTTCCCCATGAGGACCATGTTGATTGTTAGGGTTGACACCGTCACCATCTACTCGCAATCCCGCCAAGGCCGCTAATAATTGGGTGTGTTGTTCTCTTTGGAGGGCTTCTTGTCGCTCTGCACGCTCCCGATATTCACGATCTTGGTTTGCTATGCGCTCAAGGATTGCTGCAAGAGTGGCTTGCGTGTCTCCGTTGGCTCCACCGGAATTGGTCATCTTCTCGTCGGAGAACCCTAGGATCGTCCGATTTCTGATACCAACTGATGTAAACGCAGCGGAATGATATAGGAATTAATCAAGAATGATTAAAACCTCTGCAGGAATTAAAGGAATTCCCAAGAACTCAAGAACGAATTCTTTCAATAAAACACGAAGTTTTATTAATAATTTGAAAACCAAAGAAAATAATAATATCAAGACTACCTAAAACTAAAACTAGAGGGGAGTATTTATAGCTCATACTCTCCTAAATTCCTAAGGAAACATAAAAAGAAAATATAGATACTCTCCTAAATTCCTAAGGAAACATAAAAAGAAAATATAAAAACTCTCCTAAATCCCTAAGGAAACATAAAAAGAAAATATAGAAACTCTCCTAAATCCCTAAGGAAACATAAAAAGAAAATATAGAAAATCCTAAAAGAAAAGGAAAACAAAATACTTCAGCAAATTGGAATAAAACGTAAATAAGGAAACACCAAAACGACGCCAGGCGCCCGCATGAACTGGCCCAGGCGCCCGCCTGGGAGGCCGAAACTCTGGTGCTGAACAACTTCTTTGAGGCGCACGCCTCGAATGGATTCAAGCGGCCGCCTCACACTCCGGACGTTTGGCCTTGCTTTGCTCTGATTGAGGCGCCCGCATGGATAAGGGAGGCGCCCGCTTCACTTCATCCCCTGCAACTGATTCAATCTCATCCCCTGCAACTGATCCAATTGAACCCAATACTTGTATTACATCAAAGGGTCCTGGTACTTATTCTATCTTAGGGAATCTGTAACTGCGATGGGTAATTGGCGATATGAGGGATGATTGCTCAGCACACTAGAGCTTAAGCTATATGATTCAATATTTTCCATGTATTTTTCCTTTTGAATTTGACCTTTTTATTTGACCCCTTCTTTTTAATCACTAAATTATAGCTATTACCTTACTTATGCTTATTCATTTTATTTCTTTCTTCAGTTATGATGCCGAGGCTACATATTTTGAAGACAATGTTAAATTTGCAAAGCAGAAGCAATTGGAAGAGAAGTTGCTGCAAGTAATGTTTCTCTATGAATTTGAAACAAATTTATTGATCAATTGAAGATGCTTACTGGTCTCTCTAATTCATAGGCATCATCTTTATTGAGGAGAACACAAGGAGCTAGCTCTCTTCAATGGTTCTTTTGCATGAATTTTGTGCTCGATGATGCTCTTTGTTGCCATTGCTTAATATTCATGACATCACACACTATTTCATATTTAAAATTACTATGGAGAAAATAGGGATAGTAAATTTCATGTTGAGATAGCCAGAGTCTTCTTTGGGGTTTGGCCTAAAGAGTTGGGAGGTTAATCCAGTGACTTTTTATATGTTTGCGAAGCTGAGTCATCCATAACCTTTCTTGGGATCCTGAACTAAGTGATGCATACCCCCCCCAAAAAAAAAAAAAAAAAAAGATAGTAAGAAAGTAAGAGAAAAATAGTGCTCTTGGTCATTGGGAGGCTCTTGTAGTTATTTACAAATAATTTCTAGTTTTAATAGTTTATACATGTTTCTTAGCGTACTGTTGGTTTTCGTGATACTCCCAAACCCATCCAGCTAAAAGTTGGAGAGAGACAATTGGAAGTGAGATGGATTTTTATTTTTCTTAGAGCTTTTCTTTCAGTGATGATTTTCTAGGTGTTTTGGTACATGCTTGTATATTAATAGTGAGTAAATGGATTTTGATGAGATATTTGGATGGTAGTTATGCATTTAAGAATTGATTCTCATACAACTATGTGCGATTTTGTGGGTTTTGATATTCCATCACATTTGGTTTTCTTGTTGTTAAACCTTATATGTGCATCTTTAAGATACAACAATGCACAAGTCTCTTGCTAGTGTACAGATTCTTGGAAGATGTCTATCCTATGCCAGTTTTTCCCTGACAAATGAAGAGACCGTTTCTATGGTTGAACAATGTGCGTCTGGTCATACAGGATCATTTTTATTGTGGATCTTTGGCTTGACCTCTTAGAACCAACTTACCTTAATTCGCAATGATCATTTGCGAATTAAGGTAAGTTTGGCTTGTGAGATGTTTCTTTTCTCAAAGTTCATTCAAAGTAACAACTAAAAAAAGTAGGAAGATCAGTATGGGCCGTATGGAGTAATTATAAACTGCATCATGTTATTGTCGTGCATAAGCTTTGCATTAATATGCCAATAAAATTTGCATCAGGAACTGGTGGGGAGGAGGCTTCTCTGTTTGCAATGGACATCTTCAAAATGTTACACTACTAGAAACAAGCCTTTTATCGACGGAAATTTCCGTCGGTAATTCCCCAGATCCGTCGGTAAATGGTCATTACCGACGGAAATCGTCCGTCGGAAATAATTGGTTGGTAATACCGACGGACCATTTCGGTCGGTATTACCGGCGGATAGTCCGTCGGTAAACATAAAATTCCGTCGAAAACCGTCCGTCGGCAAGCAGGTACGCCCGCCGGTTTGCCGGAACCATTGCCGGAGGTTACCGACGGAAATGTCTGTCGGTAAATATTAAAATAATAAAATAATAAAACCCATTACCGACGGTTAAATCCGTCGGAAACCTTAAGTTTTACCGGCGGATATGTCCGTCGGTAATCTATAACGTTACCGGCGGATATGTCCGTCGGAAATGAATTTTATTTTTTTATTTTAATTATTTACCGACGGAAATATCCGTCGGTAACGAGATTAATTATTTTATTTTTTGTTATTTACCGACGGAAATTTCCGTTGGTAATTTGTCCAGATTTTTTAAAAAAAAATCTATTTTATTATTAAACCACCTGTAAACCTGTCAAACCTGTTTTAAACAAATCCCAACATACAAAGAAACACAAACAACCTGTTTCGCTTGAAACAACCATCCAAATCAAGCGAAACAGGAAAGGGGTAAAGGGAAAGGGAAAGGGAAAAGGGGAAGGGGAAAAGGGAAAAGGGGAAAGGGAAAATGTTTTGTTTAAACATCAAATAACGAAAAACTGTATCCAACAACCAAAAGCGAAAGGGGAAAGGGGAAAGGGGAAAGGGAAAGGGAAAGGGGAAAAGGGGAAAGGGAAAGGGGAAAGGGAAAGGGGAAAAGGGGAAAGGGAAAGGGGAAAGGGAAACTGTTTCGCTTGGGGAAAAGGGAAGAGAAAGGGAAAGGGAAAGGGAAACAAAATATGTTGTTTGATTACATGCCAAATAAAATGAATGTTTAACTACCACTACCATGACCACGACCACGAGCGCTGCCGCTACCGCTACCACCGCCACTTCGCCTAAGGTATTGACCTACTGATGAGTCAGAAGCATTACCCCTATTACGTTGCTGTGGTTGCAAATTCATGGTAGCCAAGTATTGTTGCATGCGCTGCTCAAGCTGTTGCTCCAATATGCTCTGCACCTGGGCCTCCACCTGGGCCTGCACCTGGGTCTGCACCTCGACCTGCACCTGGCTCTGGATCTGCTCCACTTGCCTCTGAACCTCTCTCTGGACCCGATCATCAAACGCCTCTTGATCCACATGCTGACTGCCGGAGGAAGAAGATGAAAAGTATTGCGTAGTAGGGCTGCGGAATGGCATGTTAAAATACCCAGCACCATGTCCTCCGAATCCAGGCAAGCGGTCTCCCTTTGGTTGCTTGTCTCGGAGGACAATGGCCGCCCAAAGCTTTTCACGAAAGGCGGGCCGCTCGGTGCTCTCAGGCGCCATACTTCCTTCTTCAATAGCCTCGTCACGAGCCCGCCTATCATACTCTTCCTGAAAAAAAAAAAAACATTATACACTATGGTAGAAAATAATATTTCTTTAACTAAATAATTTATAATTTACTAATAGAAAATACTATTAACACTTACATAAAGGGTATGGTAATAAGGGTTAACCCATTGTGGCCTTGAGCCATCAGGAGCCTCCGCAGTATGTGTAGCCAGAAACACAGCAGCTGCATCAGCCTCATCATCTCCGTGTTTCTTTCGCTTAACATATAAAATAATTAAAAAAAATTGAAAGCTGGCGGTGTTGCCCTCAATCTTACGGTTGCTTCGCATGTTTTCTCACGGTTGCTTCGCAACCGTGAGATTGAGGGCAACACCGCCAGCTTTCAAGCTCATGAGGAAGATTCTGCAATCAGGATCTTGGGTAAATGGAAGGTGGAGATTGAAAAATTTGGAGGAAAGTTCTGTTTTCTCTTCACTGGTGTTATACTGTTACCTTGTTTTTACTTGTGACCGTATAACACCAGTGAAGAGAAAACAGACACTGTCACAAACATGGTTGTGATGTTTGAGATCCTTAGAGAGAAGAGGACAGTGAAACTGGAAAAACTCTTATTAAACAGAAAATTCTTTGCTCAAACAGTGGAGAACTTATTTGCTCTATCTTTTTTTATTAAAGATGGACGGATTTTGATAGCTGTGGGTGAGAAAGGCTCTCATCTTATTTATATATATACATATATGTATATATTTTTTTATTTTTTTATTTATTATTATTATATATTTTTTATTATTATTATTATTATTATTATTATTATTATTATTTATTATTATTATTATTATTATTTATTATTATTATTTTATTTTATTTTATTATTATTTATTTTATTTATTTATTTTGTTTTTTTTATTTTTTATTTTTTTTACTTATTTATTTATTTTTTTCCAACAACCTTTTCACACGATGACATATGAGGATTCATGTTAGGCGACCCCAAATTATTTTAGGACTAAGGCTTTGTTGTTGTTGTTGTTGATTAGGAGTCTAATTCATTAACAATACTTTCATCCAAGTCTTCCTAATTTTAGACATCCACCCCCCTCCCTCCCCCTTTGACTTTACACAAGCCATCTAATACAAATTAAGAGTAAACAGTTGACTGCTTGATCAAAAAGTGTGATCCGACCTAAGGTGCATCCAGGGTGCCAGGATTGATATCAGGCGCTCAAACGTAGGCGAGATACATCACCGTCCGCGATGCCGTCAATCGCCCCAAAGTGGGATCTAGAACTAGTGAGGTAGTGTGCGGCAGATTATACATAACCCAATAATTCTAATTCAAAACAACATTTTCACCAAATTAGCCCCAACTTCTTAAATCTACATATACCCACATACATAAACATGGCAGCCAAGAAAAAACAACTTACACATACCAAGTTATAGATTAAATTAAGAACAAAGATGGACATGAAGCATATAAACATTTATAAAAACAATCACAAATCCTTGTCCGGATAAACAAAATCATTTTTGATGTGTCAATTAAAAACATTTACATGTCAATGGTCAATAACTCCCATCAAAGAATATCCATTCAGCCATTTTATGCACCACTTCCAATTTCTTTACAATATATTACATTAATAGCAGCGTAGGACTCTTTATACACAAAAACTAACAAAAAACAGTTTGAATCAAATCACCAATTCTGCCTCATGAATACAAAGACAATGTTCAAACAATGGTTACAGGTTGCACAGAGGAGACAAACAGACCAAATAGCTCATAACAATAAGCACATATGCCATCTGAGCCTAAAACAGACCAAATAGCTCATAACAGACCAAATAAGCACAAACAGACCAAACATAAAAATGAGCCTAAATTAATATGCTGTCTGAAGTCCTTTGAGAAATCTTGTGATGGTCTTTGAGAAATAGAAAGGAGAAATCCTTACCAGAAATTAGGAAAGAATCGGCGGCAATGGCGGCGAACGGCGGCAACGGCGGCGAATGGCTGTGACAAATGAGAGAGAGAGAAAGTGAGAGAGAGAAATCGAGTGAGAGAGAGAAAGCGATTGAGAGAGAGAAAGATGGCTTACCCGCGACGACGACGACAAACGGCGAATGGAAAGAGACGGCGGCGACGGCGTGTTCTTGGCTAATTACTGATGAGAGAGAGAGAAAGAAAGTGAGAGAGAGAAATCGAGTGAGAGAGAGAAAGCGATTGAGAGAGAGAAAGATGGTTACCGGCGACGGCGTTAGGGTTCGCGTTCTTCGCAAATGACTGAGATGAAGGCGTAAAAAAATGAAGGCGTAATTAAAAATGGGGATTTTTTCATTATATATAGGGCTTTGTTACCGACGTACATAGTCCGTCGGTAATACCGACGGACTAAACGAAATTTTAAAAAAAATAAATCCCGGTAAAATAAAATTTATTTCCGTCGGTAACCGTTTGTTTTCCGTCGGTATTACCGACGGACGGCGTCCGTCGGTAAAATTCCGTCTGTAAATGCCCTGTTTCTGGTAGTGTTAGTCTTACTGAATTGTGCCGTCCGTCGGTAAAATTCCGTCTGTAAATGCCCTGTTTCTGGTAGTGTTAGTCTTACTGAATTGTGATATGTCCTTGTAGTACCTGGTATGAATTAAACTAAATAGTTTCAATCTCAATTCTAACAATGATGTATAACAGATAACTGCACCAGGTATGAGAGTTACTCATAAAAAAAGGATGGAAGTTTGATGTGGTAGATATAACAGATTCTGATTTGAAAGGATATAAGGTATACTATTTTTTGGTTTTTGATTTCTAATCTGGCATTTGGACTTTATCTTTAACAAGTTGTATTTGTTGCTCGGAGAAGCTCATAATGTTGGATGTGTTTTGGATTTTCCTGTGCAACTGCAACATGTTCACTGACAAATAAAACCGAATCTTAGGAAGCTACTGCCGCAATATCTGGAGTTGATGTGTATGGAATGCTGAAATTTGGGATCTGTGTATGAGTTCTCTTTCTTCTTTCTCCTTTCAGGTAGAGAGTGATTAAGATATGAGCTAGTTGAAAACTTTTGGAGGTTGAAAACTTTTGAAGGTATAGACATTTACTTCCTTTTTTGAATCTAGTCCAGATTTTTAACTAAGTACAAGTAATAATTAGTTGTATTTTCACTTGCAGGTTCATAGTTAGCATTGGAAGCATTACAATCCAACATGGTGGAGGCTTTGTTTTGTTGGTGCATCTTTTGGTGTTTGTAATTACTATGTGTCGATGACACAAAACTTGTTATGTACTTTTGCCACGGAACTTATCTACTTTTCTTTGTTATGTTAAAAACTTGTTAGGTTTTTACCACTTATATTATGTAATTAGTATGTGTCGATGACACGTTGTCATGTGTACATATATATATTATGTATCTTTTGGGAATGAAGTTTGTCAATACATGTTAATTATCATGTCAATTAATTTTTTATATAATATTTTTTTATTATTTAATTGTATACTCCCTCCGTCCCAGCCCAGTGTAAACTTTTGGTCAACTTTGACCAACTTTGACCAATAGTTTAAGGCCATAATAATGATCATAATAAAAATCCAAAAAATGTTATTGTTAATATTATTAAGCGTGATACAATAACAAATTTTTAAATTTTTATTAGGATCATTATTATGGCCTTAAATTATTGGTCAAAGTTGGTCAAAGTTGACCAAAAGTTTACACTGGGCTGGGACGGAGGGAGTATATATTACTATTAGTAATCAATATTAATACATAACAACAGTCGTTACATTAGGTGTGCATCTAATTTTTGGCGTTACATTAGGTATTCAACTACTTTTTAAATTGGCGTTGCATTAGGTACTCATATACTTTTTGGCGTTGCATAAGGTGTTCATATGGTTTTAAAATTGGCGTTGCATCAGGTATTTACCTAATGCAATGGCAAAACTCTGGCGTTACATTAGCTTACTATGTCGTTGCTTTAGACCTAATGCAACGCAAGAGAATGCAACAGCCATTTGGCGTTACATTAGGCCTAATGCAACGGTTTTTGGGCCCTAATGCAACGAAAATTGGTGTTACATTAGCTCAGAAATGTAGTAGTGACTCCAGTTGATAACCTGAAACATTATCCTTGGCAGATTTGGGTTTAAGATCAAGAGTATTATCAAATACAACATCAGAAAAACTTAAACAAAACAAATTATCACAAAGCTTGTAACAATTGTCAGATGATCTTAGACCAGTGAGGACACATGTGTTAGACTCATCAAACACCTCACATGTCTTCTTATCAAACTTCACATATAAGTCATCATCACATAACTGACTTATACTAATGAGATTAGTCCTAAGACCTTCCACATGATATACATTGTGAAGTTTTGGGAATCCCTTCACATCTAGGGTACCTTTCCCAATGATTTTGCCTTGAGCACCACCACCAAAATTCACCTTTCCCCCACAGATTGATTCATAGTCTATTAGAACAGCTTGGTTCCCAGTCATGTGCCTAGAGCATCCACTATCAAAATACCAAGAACCAGAGACACTACTCTTGAGGGAAGAGTAAGCAATATTGCAGGTAGCACTTGGTTTGGCCACCCACTGTTTTTCAGCTTTCTTTTTGTGGTGCAAAGGTCTCAGTTTATCTGGATGTGTGTCCGGATGTGTATACACCGTTTCACACATCTGAGACTGATGAAAATCAGATTTCTTATCAACCTTTAATTTGTAACAGAAGGGTCTAATGTGCTCAGGACCAAGACAATAATGACAGATGTAGTGCCTTCTCCTTGGCCTTTTTCACTCAAAAAAGTTTTTTCTCTCAAAATTGATTTTTCCACACTTTTTGAAGTAGACGTCTCACATCCCTCCTTTACAAATTTTGTTTTCTCAAAACCAATGCCAGTTTTTCCAGTTTTACTAAGAGCAATAGCTTCATCAAGTTTCATTTCCCAGTATTTAACTTGGTTACTGTACTTTCAACTTTTTCAAAATCAGTTTTGAATTTTTCGAATTCAACTTCTCTCTTGGTTACCAGAACATCAAGTTTGGCAATGATATCTTTTTGAACATCAATTTCTTTTGAAATTTTGATTTTCTCATCTTCATAAACAACTAATTCATCAGAAAGAGATTTATTTATCTTAGCAAGTACATCAATTTCTTTTGAAAGTTTGGTTTTCTCATCTCCACAAACAACTAATTTATCAGAAAGGGATTTATTTACCTTAGCAAGTACCTCAATTTTGTCCATCCCATTTATCCAATCAGTATGCACCTTTTTGTAGGTTGCAAAAAGTTTTTCATAGGGAATGTCCCTATCCTCATTATCAGAATCTCCGTTTACAGTGAAGCAATTGAAAATCAGATCAGTTGTGTCAACGGATGTGTTCACATCTGGGACCACATCCAAATATTTCTCAGGAACTCCTTCTTCAATTCCTTCAGAATAGGCATTAAACATAGAATGACAGTTTATCACAGGCATGTTAGCTACTTCTTCCTCATCGTCACTATCACTCAGAGAAGCAGTGTAACTCATTCTCTTTTTCTTAAGTGTGTTAGCACACTCATTAGAAAATTGACCAAAGCCACGACATGCTCTACATTGCACAGACTCAGAGGATTTCTTGTTATCAAAACTTTTCTTCTTGGACCCCTCATCAGAATTATCATCTTGTTTCTCTAAATCCTGAGAGGTTTTTCTAGGAAACTTGTTTCTCCTTTTGTTATTCAAAATAGAATTGAACTTCTTGGTTATTACAACCACATCATCTTCCTCAAGATTAGATTCATTAATTTCAGAGGAAAGGTCAGCTAATTGCTTTGGAATAGTTGCAGAACTCTTAAGGGCAATACTTATTGCCTTTTTCTTTTGTTGAACTTCAAGATTGAGCTCAAAAACAGTTAAAATACCAACAATTTTATCTAATTCTACTGTGTTGGTGTCATTAGTCTCTTCTATAACAGCCACCTTAATGTTAAACCTTTTGGGCAAAGTCCTTAAGATTTTGCTGACTAATCTCACATTTAAAATTGACTCTCCTAGGCTAGTGCATTCATTGGAGATTTCATGGATCTTAGCAGCATAGGAAACTATATCTTCAGTCTCCTCCATTCTAAGGATTTCAAACCTATCCATTAAAATCCTAAGCCTAGTAGTCTTTACACTTGGAATTCATTCACATTGCATTTGTAAGATATCCCAAGCATTCTTTGCAATGCTTTCATTAGTAATGAGTTTGTACATATTTTCAGAAACATGACTGGAAATAGCACCCATTGCTTTCGAATTATAATTTGCAGCAAGTATTACATCAAGAGTCCACCTTTCTTCAGGTTTCTTTTCAAAAATAGACTCACCAACACCAGACGCAGGCTTCTTCTCCACAGTTGGAGGTTGCCATGCAACAAGGATACACATCCAAGCCCTTTCATCAATGCCTTTGATGTAATTACGCATCTTAGACTTCCAAAGAGAATAATTTGTGCCATCCAAGACAGGAGGCCTGTTTTGATGATATTGGCATTCCATAAAGACTACACTTTCTGGATCAACACTAAGTAATATATCGAGAGTTGGCTCTGATACCAATCGAAAGTTTTGTGTAGCTAGGAAGCTTCAAACCACTCAACAGAACGCGGATGTGAGTACAGATGTGTCTCACAACTGTCCACACATTCACAAATAATGCAACGGAATAAATAAATAACACAATAGTTAAATACGCTTACTGATCTTGAGATCAGCAAACTAGGCTTACGCCCAAAAACTTTTCACTATTAAAACTTTTGTTGCTTACAAAAATATGGATAAGTGAAAACTAAAAGACGAAAATACGAAACAAGTTCTAATCACCTTCTACGATAAGAACAGACTCCCTTTCCCAAGTAGACTCTATTCCAATCAAAGTAAAACAAAAAACTCGATTAAAACCTAGATGTGAGTTCGGATGTATGTCACAACCTTCACTCACAACCTAAACACTCAATATGAAAACGTGAAGAACTGAAGTATTTGTCTCTCAAATAAATTTCTAAAAGTTGTGTCTTCTCTTGTGTTGATTCCTTGTATTTATAGGCACCTTGGAGAAGATCTTCACGAATACAATGCTTTCCTTATATGAGTTTTTCAATTCCTACAAGGAAACATAAAGTACACTCACATGGAAAAAGATTGTTAGTAGGTTAGTCCTAATATAAAACTATGTACATAAATAAAAGATATTTACTCTATTTACAAAGTCCTTTTCAAAGTATGATACTTATGAAACTTTCCATGAAAGTCCCAAAATCAACTTACCAAAAATGTTGCTTTGATTCGAAATAGGAAACATCCTTTTCATAATAGGACAATATAAATCTTTTCATGAAAGTCCCAAAATCAACTTACCTTTTTGATATTGATTCGAAGTTAAGGAAACACTTTGTTCCCTAAAAAGCACACGCTTTCACATTTCTATATAAAGGACTATATTTTTAAGAAAAAAACTGTTCCAAAATATTATAGAAATGAATTTATGTCAATTCATCGAATAACAAGTTTTAATTTATACTCCATTCATTGCATAGTAAATGTTTTGTTTTAATTAACTTAAAGTCAATCACAATCAGTAAATATCCATATGGAGTAATAAATTAAGGTCAATCATTATCAACAAAATCACACTTAAAGAAATCTTCTCTTTTGACCTTAAGGATTAATTTGAGATCTAAGAACTGGTAAAAAATTATTTCCTATATATAATATCCTTCCCAGAAAGAAAACAAACCATTAAATCATATTTTCCCTTTACAAATCACAGAAAATAGAAAGAGACTACCCAAAATCACCAAAAATGAGTTTATTCATCAAGCAAGTAACTCTTCTGCTAGTCATATTTCTTGTCCTTGAATCTCCTCCTTCTCTTGCTAATGTAACGGTAACGATCTTCAACTGGTTAGGGCAAGATCAGACGGTAAAAATTCATTGCAAATCGAAGGACAATGATATTGGCATTCATTATGTGCCATATCCGAAATCCATTTTCTGGACTTTCTTTCCTAACATTTTCGGAAGGACCGATTTTTACTGTTATTTCTGGTGGCAAAAAAAGTATATTACGTTTGATGTCTACAAGAATCATATGTGTGTTAGCTGTACGTGGGTCGTGAGGAAGGATGAGATATGTTTAGTTAATCAGGTGGCTCCTTTTAAGCACCTCATCTGCCATGGATGGTAGAATTTAAATGATTATAATTCTTGAATAATTTGTAATGTTTTAATAGTTAAATGAATGAAATTCAGTTGTAATTTTGCTTCGCATAAAATAATTATTCTTAATCATATACTCCCTCCGTCCCGCCCGAAAATGCCCAAACCAAACCTCGCACGCAAATTAAGGAAAATGATGTAGGAAAGAGAAAAAGTTTAAATGTTGTGAGTATGAAAAATTAAATAGGAGAGAGAATGAGTGGGAGGAATAGTTAGGAGAGAGAATGTTGTGAGTGTAAAAGTAAAGTAGGAGAGAGAATGAGTAGGTGAAATAGTAATAAAAACTTTCCTTTTTGGGAAAGTGCCTTTTTAAATGGGCGCCCAAAATGAAAATTTGTGACTTTTCGAGCGAGACGGAGGGAGTATCTTTCTTTCAATATTTTTTTAGCTTACGATTTATTTTTAAAAAAGTAATTAATTAGCTATTATTTTCGACATCATATTGTAATAATTTTATGGCTTAACAATCTGAAGGAAATATTGGTATCTAGTATTCGTCAGATTAGAGATGTGCGAGCAAATGAGTTTCCGATGTGCGCTAATTCAAACTCTCATCAAACGGTTACGCAACAGAATAAAAATTACAGAATAATAAACAGACTAAGATTAGAAAACAGATGAATAACAGAATGTAAACACTTCAAGACTAAAACATGATGAAAAACTTCATTATTAAAAAACTTGTTGGAAATATAAGATGAAAACCAATAACTAGTGAAGAAACAAAAACAAATTGATTAAAAGGTTCTCTCGTTAGAACAATGAAAAGCTGATGATGTGCCCATAACAAAATATTATGCCCCACAAAAGTTTATCCTGCCCAAGCCCGAATATGGATCTGGTTCTCGCCAAAGTTATGGTTATGGTTCTGATTCTCGCCAATGTTATGGTTATAGTTCTGGTTTTCGCCAATGTTCTCGTATGTCGCATGTCGTATGTTGTATGTCGTATGTCGCATGTCGCATGTCGCATGTCGTATATCGCATGTCGTATCTCAATTCTCTCGGTATGTTTATGTCTCCAAGTAAGGATCATGCCACATGTCTAGTGTCTTATCTTGATCTTATCCAAACGAAATCACTTGTTTGATATCCCTCCAATGACGGCGTGACACGTGTAAAGTGAAGATGATAATGATGATGACTCTCTTGGCTATATATATACTCCCTCCCTCCATTTGCAAGGTAAGTTTTTAAGTTATAAGCTCTCCCTCTTCTCTCTCTCTCTCTCTCTCTCTCTCTCTAGAAATGATTTATGATGGATTTATATGGTATGTACCGGATTGATGATTCTCATGCCGGAGGGTTTTGGGGGGAAAGGGCTCCCACCCCTAAAGGTGTCTCGTTTTGTAGGTCTCACATCATATCGGACCCGAGGGACGTTCATCCGGATCGTACACCTTTGCCACCCCCGGTCAGTCCTGTACAACCATTTTGGTGTGACAGCATCAGTTGGTTTCGTTGTCGGTACTGACATTTTCCGGCGAGCTAGGTTTCGTTGTCGGTACTGACATTTTCCGGCGAGCTATGCCGGATTAGATGAGCCGAATGTATCAAAACTAGACTACAATGGGGGGATGGCAGCGGATCTGGACTGAACAACTAAATGGAAGTCAAAAATTTCCTGTTCACCTTCGCAGTCAACAGCGGGGGTCAGGGCAGATCTAGACGAAGCAGCCGAAGCTGGAAGTCAACGTTTTTCCATCTTTTTTTGTCGGGGGTAAGGGCAGATTTAGTGACTTTAAAGCAGAGCGAGATCAAAGGAAAGCAAGAAGTCACAAACATGAAATCGTAAATTGCAAAATCCATGGCGCAAAAGAGGGAAACCGCATCGGAAGATATCACCTAAGATGAAAGCGACTTACCAGTCAGCTCATTTTTGCTGGCGGGAATTCATGAAGTCAGAGGATGCCAGAAATCGCCATGTTGGTATCGCAAAGGAACGGATCTCACCGACCGAGGGGAATTTGCCGCTGAGAGCAGGGAGGTCGCTGGGAGCATGGAAATGATGTCGCCAAGCGAGGATCTCGCCGCAAATCGAGGAATTTTGTAGTGGATAATTGTCGATCGATTGAAATCACTAAGAATCCGCATCTAGAGTTCAACTGACCTTATGGACCTTGAAGTCGCCGGTAGAAGAAGTCGCCGATGGAAGAGGTCGCTGCCGGAAGTGGTCGCCGCCGGAAGAGGTCGCCGCCGGAAGAGGTCGCTGATGGAGGAAGTCGCTCCTGTTGAAAAGGGAAAATGATTAGGAAATGAAAGTGGGAAGAGAATATGGTACAGAGTAGTGGGCTGGAAGATGAATGGTGTGGAATTTTTTGGCAATGTGGACCCCACTATAAAGTTAGATGGATCAAATTACATGCTAACAATATCTTCCTCCATTAAATGTCTGATGACAGTTAAAATTCTCTGTTAAATTAAAATTCTCCGTTAAAGCTTCAACAGAATTCATCCAAAATATCGTTAACCTTCGTCAGGTCGTCTCTTCCCATCTTTTCTATTCATGTTATATTATTTTTGAACCCGTTTTGTGAAAATATGAATGTATGCTTAGAAATTTTGTTACATAACAAAGTTAAATATGCTCTCTATTTACTATGCTCACTTGATTGAACGAATCGGATTAGCTTGTTACTTGCCTATTGGTGTAACTAACAAGAGATAATGGAATATGGAAACTTGAACATGAAGGATTACAATCTAACGGGAACAAGCTCCATGAAATGATTAAAGTGTATTTTGAAATAATGTTTTGATAATTAATTGTTTCATATAAAAGGAATAGAAAGATATGCATGTCAACGGATGAAAATTCATGTTTAGTTATAGGGTCAAGATAGTTTGCCAATCCTTATGCTTCTTGATGATATAATATGATGTACTCTTGATTAAGAAATAGTAGAATGCATGCCTTCTCGAATGTATGTTTTTAAGTATCATGGTTTAACTGCTTGAAGGAAGACTTGTAAAATTAATTGACTTAAATAGAAGAATTTACAGCTTGCTTATTTCTGTCAGTACTAACTAAAATAGGTGATATTAAAACATGAATAGTTATGCCTTCCTTGGACAATGCTTGAAAAACATGCTTTGTTAAAATAACCATAGTGCAAATGTAGTTGTACATGATTGTATGCTTATAGAAAGAAAATAATAATAACAATATTACAAATGAAAGTTCGTGATTACCCGCAAGATTTATATGATGCACCAATATGTTCTTTGGATCATGAAACATGAAATATAAGATTGATAAAGATGAATGTATATGTATTAGTATTATCTTGTTGCAGCCAAGGTTCTAAAAAGCGCTAGGCGGATGCTAGGCGGCGGAGCCGGGCCTAGCGCCTAGGCGGGGACTAGTCGGGATTAGCCAGGATTAGTCTGGACCTAGGCGGGGCATAGAACTAGGCGTTGGAGAGGGGCCTAGCGCCTAGACGGGGCCTAGGCGCCCTTAGGCGAGGTCTTTTAGAACACTGGTTGCAGCATGCTTCATACCAATTTTTAGACAGTAACCTGATTTAGTTGTTTAAATGTGAAAGATGTCAAATAGCAAACTGTGTATCTTGAGTGGAATAAATATATGGAGAAGTTATGATATGAAGAATATTTATGTGCAAAATTATGTCAGAATTATGAAAAGTTATGCTAATATCACAAGTGGAAATGAAAGTATCACGATGTAAGAGCACGTTGACCCGCTACATTTTGGGATCTTGAAATAGTGAATATTGAAAAATGACAATCACGATAATATGCTTGAAATGAATAAACTCAGTAAAGTGCGAAAGATATTTGTGGATTCATTATTTCTCTCATTTATATAATAGTCGCGTAATATATGCTCGTTATGTCAAATAAAAAGAAAGTGTTTACTAGATTTGCAAATAACTACCTCGTGTCTTTTCTAGGTACTCTGTCAAGGATGACAAAGTCGCCTAAGTTATTTTGTCGCACGATAAAGCTCGAGTGTGCTCTCTCCATCTTGTTGAGGCTTGAATCCTGAACCGCTAAGGAGTTGCTGACTTTATGGGTTTGCATCCCGAACTGCTCTCGTTTTGGGGAGCTCGCATCCCGAACTGCTTATATGATGAAGACATGGGAGGTTGCCGCCCAAGAAAGCCGCCCCAAAGGATGATAGCAAGGGAGGTTGCCGCCCAAGAAAGCCTCCTCAAAGGATGATAGCAAGGGAGGTTGCCGCCCAAGAAAGACGCCCCAAAGGATGATAGCAAGGGAGGTTGCCGCCTAAGAAAGCCGCCCCAAAGGATGATAGCAAGGGAGGTTGCCGCCCAAGAAAGCCTCCCCAAAGGATGATAGCAAGGGAGGTTGCCGCCCAAGAAGACAGAAAAACATGGTTTAAAGGTGCCAGGCACAGAAAGACCTGCCTTAAAGGTTCCAGGCACAGAAAGGCCTTGCTTAAAGGTGCCAGGCACAGAAAGACTAGGTTTAAAGGTACCAAGCATCAAGATGGACAAGGAAAAGAAGTCGCTGCAAAGATGAGTAGAGCTAAGAAGCGAGAAACGTAACTAAAGGCTGCCTAAAGACAAATCTCACTCTTTTGAATGGAGTAGTATGTATATGAAGATAAAGGTCGTAAAGTGGATCTTTGATAAAGTATCAAAGCAAAATGCAACGAGCGACATACAAAATTGAAAATTCAAAGCAGATTAAAGAAAGCAAAGCAACGAATATCAAAGTAAGAAACATTCATAAAAGATGGAACCCAAGTCAAAGTCGCCAGCTCGAGCGGCTTTGGCGGCATATTTCGTAGTTTTTAGCGCGGTATTTTTTTCATCAATAAGATCAGCCCCCAAAGTCAGGGCATCGTTCTCAGCAACCGTGGGAACCTCCCAGAACGGTTTTCCCAAAAGCTTGTCCTCGGCGGCAAGTTCGGCGAGCTCATCTATCAGAATTGTCGAAACAAATTGCATGGAAAGGAATTTGTCTGAAAGTCCCGCAACATCTGAGCTATCAAAGTCCAATGACCGGATTTCATGTCGCTGGCATTTTTGGATCTATGGCGGGCAATGTTGGCTTCTATTATTGGTAGAGTCCAGCGATCGGACTTCAATGACGCTGAATTAGATCTGGAACCAGAAAGTGTAATCCCGTTCTGAACCATGAAAGTCGCTAAAGTAATATGTCACCTGAAAACGGGGAAGCCGCTGGAATATCCCAAATCTCAAACCCACTTGAAACATCTTGAAAATATAGAACCATAAGCATCAGAAACTTGCAACAGTGTACTCGATTTTTTGAACGAGGAATCTCCAACGCTCTGATTCAAGTTGCTAAGGGGAAAAAGAGGTAGCCGGAAATCCGCGACGTCCATCCTAAATTTTGCTTGAATTTATTCCTCAATCTGCTGGAAGAAGTCGACGGTGAATCTAAGAATGTTGATGTCGCAAGGATACACTCAGTTGTTGGAAAGAAATTGAATTAACTGGAACAAGTCGCCGGTTAAACTCGCCGCTTGGAAGGAAGTTGTAATCAACTGGCCCGAAAGCTTTCGAGGTCAGCCGGAAATTGTCGAAACGAGAAATCGCCTAACTCAACCATCTTGCTTGGTAAGAGCTCGACTTGAACCAAAAGATCGCTAGACAAAACAAAAGGGGAAGTCACATAATGACATATTTACCGGCCGATCTTTACATAAATGGATGGAATTGGATGGTCTTGAAATGAAATGGGAAAGAAAATGCAAAAAATTGAAATGAAATGAGAAGTCAGTAATAAAAAGTGTTGGAAGGATCAAGGAGACGGAACTATGTTTTGTATCAGGGAAATAGACTCGATATGATAATCTCCATTTTGTTATGGGTATTATTTTACTCATCAACTCGATCATGAATAATCGAGCTAAGGAGTCGGGGGCTTCTAATATGCCCAGACAAAATATTATGCCCCATAAAGGTTTACCCGGCCCAAGCCCGAATATGGTTCTGGTTCTCGCAAAAGTTATGGTTCTGATTCTCACCAAAGTTATGGTTATGGTTCTGGTTCTCGCCAATGTTATCGTATGTCACATGTCGCATGTCGTATATTGTATGTCATATGTTGTATGTCATATGTCATATGTTGTATGTCGTGTGTCGCATGTCGTATGTCGTATGTCGCATGTCGTATGTCGCCTGTCACATCTCAGTTCTCTCAGGATGTTTATGTCTACAAGTAAGGACCATGCCACATGTCTAGTGTCTTATCTTTATCTTATTCAGACGAAATCTCTTGTTTGATATCCCTTTAATGATAGCGTGACACGTGTAAAGTGAAGATGATAATGATGATGACTCTCTTGGTTATATATATACTCCCTCCCTCCATTTGCAAGGTAAGTTTTTAAGTTATAAGCTCTCCCTCTTCTCTCTCTCTCACTAGAAATTCTTTATGATGGATTTATACGTTATGTACCGGATTGATGATTCTCATTCCGGAGGGTTTTGGGGGGAAAGGCCCCCCACTCCTAATGGTGACTCGTTTTGTAGGTCCCATGTCATATCGGATCCGAGGGACGTTCATTCGGATCGTACACCTTTACTAACCCGGTCAGTCCTGTGTGACCATTTTGGCATGGTAGCATCAAAAGCGATTCTTAAGATCAAAGTGCACAAGGCTTATGAACTCTTGAGAATAAAGAATAACTTAAATTAAGTTCTTCACACACTTTCTCTCTCTAAGATGATGAGAATTTGTGTAGAAAATGAGTGACTCTTCCTTGATGTGCATTCTCCTGTATATAGACCCATTCAAAGTTGACCTACACAAGAGACAACACTTTTCACTGAAGGGTTAGAGTTAGTACATTTACTCTAAACAAAATGTCTATCCAAATAAGGTAATGTGTACTAACGCCTGTTTTGACTTTTAATATTTACATGGAGATAGTATAAAAGGACAACTACTTTATAAAAGTACTATTCCTAAGATAAACATATACGGAGTATATACATATAACCTAAAATGCTAATTGTTGTTGTATGTATTAGTATTCACATATAATTATGCTTCTTCCATATTGGGTTTGTATAGCAACTTTTTTTTATTATTATACAAAATCTTTGTTGTCTTCTTTTGTCTTTTTCATGGTGTTTTCTTTATCCCACATGATATTTCTATTAAAATTTTTGAAGCTAAACTTATTATATTTTTGTACAAGTTTGCAGAGTTACTACAAGCTTACTTGAGATTTCCTTATATAGTATTGTTTTCTTTTACATTTGATGTTAGGCTTGGCAATTAGGCTAAATAGAGATAGTTACTCCTATTGATAATAGTTATACAATTACAATGGGGTACTAAATCGTTGTTTAACTTGTCATAACTATTTTTGTTTATTATACAATTATTATATAAATAGGAATTAATTTGATTGAAAAAAAGATAAAAATTAGTGAAGAAGAAATTAATATTTTTAGATAAAGAAATTATTATTTCAATTTATTTTATTTATTGATTTTATTAACGTAAAATCTGGGGAGAAACGCGTTTCTCCATATGGAGAAACGCGTCCGACTTGTCGCGCGACAATGCATGCCAAGGCTTCTGGATATCCAGAAGCTTTGGGATGGATATCCAGAAGCTTGGCCTTTGCCCCAAACTTTTTTTCTGGATATCCGTTCCAAAGCTTCTGGATATCCAGAAGCTTTGGGATGGATATCCAGAAGCTTGGCCTTTGCCCCAAATTTTTTTCTGGATATCCGTTCCAAAGCTTCTGGATATCCAGAAGCTTTGGGATGGATATCCAGAACACGTTTCTCCATAACTTATGGAGAAACGTGTTTCTCCAGAGACCGACTCTTTTATTAATGTGGGTAGGAAATGGTTTATGTGCTCATTTTACTAAAAGCTTGGTCTCAATTTTTTAAGTCTCCATCTATATATTTAAAATGGGTCATTCGTTCATTTTAAGATATATTGAGTAATAAATATTGTCTCTATACTTGCTCTTTATACTAATCAATGTTTCATCTACTTTGCAATTTAAATAATTTTATAGCTCCGTTCATCCCAAAATGAGTTATAAAAAAATTCAAAAAATTGGTCTTTATTTTGAAGAAATCTAAATTTTGCATTGACCAATTATATGTCGCTACATACAGAGTTAAAAGGTAAATGATTTTAAATATTGATATGTAATGATGATAATACTGACCACTCTGATGTTTGTACTGACAATATTGTATTCAAGAAAGTTTTTCACAATATATAAAAACAACTCGCTTTTCTGTTTGTTTTATTTTAATTTTCGTCTTTTTAGTATTAGTAACGGTCCGTGCATCGCACGGGTGTTACACTAGTTAGTCTAAAATGGTAGGGACTGTATTAGGCGGTAAGGATTAATTCAGTTTAAACATTTCGAGGTGTGACTATTCGAATGGGCATTTGCTAAGAATTGTGACTGTTCGTTGAAGCAGGCACTAGTTCAGCTTTGTTGAATCTTTCCAAGTCAACAACATGAACCCTATAAATTAGGTTGGCCTTTTCCAAAAACAAATATAATAAAACTGAAATAATTAATTCCTGAGTCTTTCTTCTTAACAATTCTATACTTCGAGTTAAATAGTTAATGCTTCGATTGTTCCATAGTTATTTAAGGGAGTGTACCTTTGAATAAGAGTGCGTAGGTTTTGTATTCTGGAGGTGAAATTCGTTGAGAACCATTACACCATAGTGGGACGAATTAAATATCTTAAAGATAACATCTTTTGGTTTGCTTAACCTACTGATTCCTTACCCACAATCCGAGTCATATACAACAGTTTTAAGGTATTTAAGTTCTTGAAGATGGAGTCAGTTTTGATGAAGGGACTGTTGGTGATATGCCATAGGCCTATAGATGATAAACTTATGTGTTGACATTATTTATTATTATATAAAAAGTCTATTATTTGATTATTATATGTTTTGCATATTTGTTTGTAATAATCTCCGTCCCTAATTATTAAGAGAATAATTAGTATAAATGTTAATGGATAATCATATGATGATTATATGCATAGAGATGCACATTAAATTTATAGGTACTTGTTAGAGAACAAGTGACTGGACTTGACCCGATTGAGATTTATGTCATGGTCAAATGTCATAATTAAATCTCATATGGTCACTTCATTTAGTCCCTAGACCTGAGATTATCATGACCTTACATATGATGAAAGTCATGTTTGATTTTAGTCAAACGATATCTTAACACGATATCTATAAAGTCTATCTTTGGCATGTTCGGATTCATGATGGGAAGGATGATAAGTCAAGATGGAATTTGTCCCTCGAAAGAGAGATGTTTTGCTTGGGCCCCTCGATGAGTGATAATGATGAAAGTGTATGGCCATACCCCAATGCGATTGGATTATCATTATACTCAGAATCGAGAAAGCATTGAACAAATACAAGTTGACGTGGACCATGACTTGTGTTCAATATAACATCGTGAGACAAAGGGAGAAATGGAAGTATACCATTGGAAACGTGAACTCTTACGTTATATTATTTGGATAGACATAATGGCTTGCTAGAGTCTGCTTATGTTTTATGAGAGTCGATATGATCGAACTCATTGCCAACATAATATAATCCTATTGGGTCACACACAACTAGAACGAATTGATTAAACCAGAGGAAGAAAATTGAGAGAATCCTGATGTGGCATGATACATCGCGCGACAGAACCTGTCCATAGGACTTGTCTGGTCGTGTGACGCATCATGCCACTGAGGCGGTTTACAGGCAGTTTCCTAATAGCAGTAGCTTGTTTGAAACCCAGAGTCTTGACTTGTCCCCTGATTTTCAACGCTAGGAGACATATACCATACTAATGTAGTATAAAAATAAGGTGTGTGAAACCCTAATGGCCTAGCCAAATTTCTGAAAAGAAAATCAAAACAAATATTCTCAATATTCTTAAAGGTTTATGATCTAGCAATCATCAAAAATT
Source organism: Adenophora triphylla var. japonica (assembly GCA_022495995.1). Taxonomy (NCBI): domain Eukaryota; kingdom Viridiplantae; phylum Streptophyta; class Magnoliopsida; order Asterales; family Campanulaceae; genus Adenophora; species Adenophora triphylla. The sequence continues at coordinate 142,935 of JAFEMH010003158.1, forward strand.
CGTTCTTGGTTCATTCGAAGGTGTGGATACTAAAATTACCCGGATCCGAGAGGCAGCGCGATCGCGCCCCGGCATCTGGCATTTCGATGGTTCGCGTTTTCCGTCTGCGTTGCGTTCGCATTGAAAAGTGTCTCGCTGTGTTTTGCTTGTAGAGTCGCCACGCCGTTTTGATTAAGCCCAAAACATTGAGAAAAGGCATCAGTTTAAAAATAAACTGTTTTTTTTGTGTGATGAGATTTTGAGTTCGGAGGTCAGTTTACTCCTCGGGAAGAGAATATTAGAATATTAGAGCTCACCCGAGTAGCCTCGTAAAAACGAGTCTTTCGATACCCCTTCTTTCTTTAAATGTTGTGTGTGTGTGTGCACTTTTAAAAATGCATGCTGTGTCGGATGTCTACATTGTACATTGCTTATTGAAATGTATTGAAATAGTAATGGAAGGAAGCCTTACCAATGTTGGGTCGTGTCTGTCTTCCGTGGGGGAATAGTGTTTGAGGATGGAATAGTGTTCTGGGACGGACCGGGATTGCTTCGGGATGTGCCGGTTGTCTGCGGACAGAGCTTTGGCGTGCCTCGGAATTGTCAGGTGTGCACTCGGGCAGAGTTTCGGCGTGCGTTGGGATCGCAGGGATTGTTGGTTGGATTCGGGCAGAGGTTCGGCGTGCTTCGGGATCGTCGGTTGCGTTCGGGCAAAGTTCCGGTACGCGTCCGAGTTGCCGGTTTGACTCGAAAAGAGCCGGGATGCTTCGGGAAAGACCAGGTAAGGCCTTGGAGTACCACGAGGGGCCTCAGAGTACCTCAAGAATGCCTCAAGGCAGCGTGGGAGTGTCTCAGGAGCACTCGGAAGGGCTTCGGAGAACCACAAGGGAGCTCGGAAGGCCTCGAAAGGAACCGAAAAGGGCCGGGAGTGCCTCGGAAGGACTTAGAGGGGGAGCCAGAAGGCTTAGGGAGAGAGTAGAAGAGGATGGTGTGTAAAATAAGGGAGGGGGAGCCCTCTATTTATAGTGTGGGAAAAATTGCAAGAAGGTCCGTACGGACCTTTATGCAAAACTAAAATTTTGGTTTTCCCGAATTTGAGGGAATAATGTGGACTTTAAGAGGATTTTTGTAATAATTATGTCTGGGTACAAAGAGGTCCGTACGGACCTTTTAGCATGCAAAGAGGTTCGTACGGACCTTCCATGATTTTGTGATTATGATGGCAAGCTAGTTCTCGTCGAGAGCTTTCCAACCATATATGGCACATCTCAATCGGAGTTCGTATGAAGGAGTTATGACCTCCAGAAGTTTGCCCTTGGTTTTGTTGTATGCTTGGATGGAGATCGATCCAGATTGGGATACTTACAGAAGCCCATCGGCGACGTCACTTATGAAGGAAGTGGGGTCGTCGATAAGATAAGGGTCCTGATCTGGATCCGTGCTGGGAGAGGATGTGACCGCGTAGGCTAGTTTGTGAGGACGTGGCAGTATCCTTTTGTGTGACCGTTTAGGTCAGTTGGCTGGACCCTGTGATAGGATTCCCTACGTATCCCTAAGCGGGAATCAAGCATGATCCTAGTTCGGGTGTGGGGTGAGTGTTGTAGTGCACGAGGACATGTGATATCCTATGATTGAGACTCTATGCGTGGACGTGGTGGTATCCTGTGGTGACTGTTTAGGTCGGTTGGCTGAACCCTGTGATAGGATTCCTACGTATCCCTAGTGGAAATCAAGCCTGATCGTAGTTCGGAGTCGTGACTGTTTGAAGGGGTTTACCTGATTATGACTGTTTGAAGGGGTCTACCTAATTGTGACTGTTTGAAGGGGCCTACCTAATTGTGACTGTTTGAAGGGGTCTACCTAATTGTGACTGTTTGAAGGGGTCTACCTAATTGTGACTGTTTGAAGGGGTCTACCTAATTGTGACTATTTGAAGGGGTCTACCTAACAGTGACTGTTTGAAGGGGTCTACCTAATTGTGACTGTTTGAAGGGGTCTACCTAATTGTGACTATTTGAAGGGGTCTACCTAATTGTGAAAAAGTTTTGGGACATTTATGCGGTCTTCTGGACCGGGTAGTTTAAAGCCTTCCGGGCTACGGATGATGATTTGGGAGGTTTATACGGTCTTTCGGACCGAGTGATTTAAAGCCTTCCGGGCTGTGGATGGTGATTTGGCTGATTTATGCGGTCTCCCAGACCGAGTGATTTAAAGCCTTCCGGGCTGTGGATGGTGATTTGGCTGATTTATGCGGTCTCCCGGACCGAGTGATTTAAAGCCTTACGGGCTGCGGATAATGCTGGTGATGGTGAAATTGTTAGTGTGGATGCGTTTGTGCCTTAGGATGTGTGTTAGTAGGCATTTGCACCTTGGAGTTTGTTTGTGGAGGCATTTGTGCCTTGTAATTATGATGACGGTCGGTGCTAGGGATATGTATTTCGGTACGGTCTTACATTGATGGCCGAAAAAGGCGAGGAGCATCTAAGTTGATTTTCTTTGAAGGTGTCTATACCCTAAGTGACTGTTTGGGGGGTGTTTACCTTGTGTTGAGACCCAGTTTAGGAGTATGACCCTAGGTTAAGACTATTCTAAGGCGTCTGGACCTAAGTTAAGTTTGATGGCGCATTTTGTGTGTCATGTAAGAACTTTTGTTTGTGGGAATTTTTTGAAAGGCATCATGCCGTGCTGGGATTCTTCTTTTATGTAGCATTTATTACAACTATGTCTCGCATTTGAAGTTTATTGACATACTTTCGCTGGGTTTACCTGCAGGAGGAGGTGCCTGTGACCGAAGTCGCTGAAATGATGAGGTCGTGCTGGCCTTTTTGACCGAAGTCGCTGAAATGATGGAGACGCGATGGCGCCTTTATTTGAACTTGCAGTTAGGGCAAGGTGGCACCTCTGTCTGAACTTGCGGTGAGGGCGAGATGGCGCCTCTGTCTGAACATGGTGTGAGGGCGAGGTGGTGCCTCTATCTGAACTAGCGGTGAAGGCAAGGTGGCACCTCTGTCTGAACTTGTGGTGAGGGCGAGGTGGCGCCTCTGTCTGGACTTGCGGTGAGGGCGAGGTGATGCCTCTGTCTGAACTTGCGGTGAGGGCGAGGTGACGCCTCTGTCTGAACTTGTGGTGAGGGCAAGGTGGTGCCTCTATATGGACTTGCGATGAGGGCGAGGTGACGCCTCTGTCTGAACTTGCGGTGAGGGCGAGGTGATGCCTCTGTCTGAACTTGTGGTGAGGGTGTAGACACCCCAATCTGAACACATCGGATCATACTTATACCACTCTAAGTCTCGCTTTGAGTCAAGAAGTAGAAATCCACCATTTCGTCATGTTTCGTTAAAGTTTTGACTAACTACCGTTAGTTTGGGACTAAACTGCATACGAGATAACGAGGAAAGGACAAAACTGTCCACAGGAGCAATATCTCGCCGCGAGATGGCGTGTCTCGCGCGAGATATCTCTCTGCGGATTGCAGGCAGCGACGGTTCCCTCGTCGATTTCAACCTCTTTCCGGGATAAAACTTTATCTCTCCGGCCAACCAATGGGAGAGGAGGTCTAGAACCATCTGATAGGGTTTTAACTCTCCACTTCTTCATATCCAACCTCTATAAATACTTGGTGACTTCTAAGGCTCAAGAGGTCGAAGGTCGAAAATCCCAAACCGCGAATTTACACAACACACACACATTTTGTCGTTTTCTTTCCCTGAAAGAATCCCTCAAAATCACTCTAAAACTCACCTCATAGTTTGTTTGTCAACCTTGTTGAAAAACAAGCATCAACCTCCAAATCAAGGACCAAGGCGAAGCTCTGTCCGTGTGAAGGGTCGACTCTAAACTTGAGTCGAAACTCTGCCCAAATCACCTCACGCAAGGTAATTCCTAATCTTCCTTCTAATTGATTGTTAGAGTGGTATAAGTCCATAGAATCTAGGATCGGCCTAGAGCCTCTCCAAATCATGGAGACGGTCTCGAAGCAATCGATTCTACATTCCGTTTGACCTCGTCAAATGGACCTTTATTTGTAGTATTTGGATTCGTTTTTTACTTCTTCTTTTGAAAAACCTCTCTTTTCTTTAGCAAGACCGATCTCCGGATTGGGTGAAATGGATGCCTTCTAAACCTACCCATTTCATAACCTAAGCCCCGAACTCAAATCTCTTTCAAATGGTTTTTCTATGTTTCCAATCAAATAATATAGGTGGCGACTCATAAAAATGAAAAGAATCAGAATTTCTTTCTCACAACGCTATAGTGGCGACTCCGCTGGGGACTGAAAATTAATAGGCTTAAACTTGCGTCAAAATTAAAAGAGAGGTTTTTCAATCTATTTTGTAAAATTCGAATTTTTTCTGTTCTCAGATGGGAGATATCTCGCACGAGATATCATTATCTCGCGCGAGATAGGGCTTCCAGTCTGGTTGTTTTCTGGTTTCTCCTGTTTCGCTCGTAATTCAAGACGAGAGCCGAACATGCAAGGGGGATCCCAGGATTCATTATCTGACATTCATTTTGGGACGGAGGGGGTGTAATATTTAAGAAAAAAAGTAAGTGTATATGAATACATGAGCGTACGAGTTGAGCCTATTTAATTGCCAATATTGGGTAGATGTCCGTTTTTATTCTTGATCGGTAATTTTTTTAAAAATGGAACGGAGGTAGTACCATATAAAAATAAATAAATATTAGCAAAAAAAAAGAAGTAGAGATAATAAGAGATTTTCATAATTCTAGCTTCACACCAATTGCCTATTAGCAAGACAAAGGGTCAGAGGAAATGTTGCAAAAATAACTCAATCCAAGCCTACCAAACTCTTACATAAACCAACAATCTAGACCATATTCAAACCTTTTGACACCTAAAAATGCAAATGAAACAACTAGCACATAGAAAAAGACTACATAATTAAACCCACATAGACAGTTAATTATTTTACTAATAGAGTTACCAAATATACTTTCTTAATTATTTTCAACAATTATACATACACAGTTAATTAATTTTTTTCAAAATTAGGCATACTTTCAAAATTAAACCCACACACACCATGGCTGCTGCCACTCACACACACACACACACGGCCGCACACACTCACACTCACACGCAGAACACACACACTCACAACACACACCATATAGCTGCTCATATATTCAAAAAACCAAATACAACCAGCATATATATCATAATTTATAGATAAATAAATTTAGATTGAAACATTATATTCGGCATTTTAAATCAGTTGGTATCATAATTACACATTCACAGCACATTCTAACATCATTTTCTTATCACTTGCAATTTATTTAACTTTCGTAATCAATACTTGAGAAAGAGAAATCCAGTGAGAGAGAGAGAGAGAAAGAGAGCTTACCGGCGATGGAGACAACGACGGCGAACGGCGGGCTCGGCGGCAACGGGAGAGAGGGCGACTGCGAGAGAGAGAGAGAGAGAAAGCGAGTGAGAGAGAGAAAGCGAGTGAGAGAGAGAAAGGGATTGAGAGAGAGAAAGAGAGCTTACCGGCCGGCGACGGAGACGGCAACGGCAACGGCGAACGGCGGAAATGGCGGAGACGGCGTTTGTTCTCAAATTACTGATGAGAGAGAGAGAAAGTGAGAGGGAGAAATCGAGTGAGAGAGGAATTAAGGGATTGAGAGAAACTTACCGAAGACGGCGACGGCAACGGCGAGGCCTAGGGTTCTTCGAATTCGCGAACTGAGAGAGAGAGAGGAGTCGTAAAATGAAAAAAATGGGATTTTCTCATTATATATAGGGCGTCATTACCGACGGACTTGGCCAGTCGGTATCTACCGACGGACAATAACCGCCGGTATTACCGACGGACTACCGGCGGAAATATTTCAATTACCGACGGAATAAACGAAATTTAAAAAAAAAAAAAACCCGGTAAAATGAAAATAAATTCCGTCGGTATTCGTTTGTTTTCCGTCGGTAAATGTCCGTCGGTAAATGCCCTGTTTCTAGTAGTGGAGGAAACTAGACGATGCTTTCTTAAGTTTGGTTTAAAGGCAGATTTCCAGATTGGGCATATTGATGCCAAACATATTCTGATTCAGGTATCTCATGAGGCAGATTTCACTAGATTGTGGGCAAAGGAAGAATGGCATGTAGGGCATTTCATCATGAGAGTTTTCCATTGGACCCCTAGTTGGAGACCCGATCAGGAATCTTCGTTATTCCCTGTTTGGGTGGGTCTTCCGGGCTTACATATTCATCTTTTCAACAAGATGAGTTTATTCTCCATTGTAAAGGTATTCGGGGAACCTTTGGGTATTGACAATGCAACAGCAAATCTGTCTAGACCTAGCATGGCGAAAGTCTTGGTTCAAGTTGATTTATTGAAGAAGTTGCCTTCTAGGGTTTTTATTGAATGTGGTGATGATGAAGGTTATTTTCAATATATTGAATATGATAACCTCCCAATGTATTGCAAACATTGTTTTAAGGTTGGACATTCGTTGGCTGATTGTAGGTTTGCTCACAAATCTAAAGGTGGTATTGATGGTGCATTGAAGCAAAATAGAGGTGTAGCGACTACTAACGTAGATCATGAAATTAGCCCCAAGAATACAGTGGGTAGCCCTCCTATGCCGCATGGTAAAGAACAAGGTACTTGGGTTCCTAAAGAAACATCTTCATCCAAAGAGAAGACGGATACGCCGGCGGTGGTGGAAGATCCAATTGGTGGCACTGTGAATGGTGATGGCGGTCCAAAGGTAATTCAAGAAAGGGTCGACCCGTGTGAGGGTGTCCCTCGGGTAATCCCGGATTCGGTAAACCCAAACTATTCGGATTCCAATTTGGGTTTTACCGAAATTTCTGGAGAGATTTTCTCTAATTCAAATTTGAAATTGGATCAAAATAATGGAGGTTCAGATTTGGCTTTGACCGAGCAATTTTCCAATTTGGGTCAGGCCGAAAAATCTGGGGAGGACGAACAAAATCTTGGAGTTTCTTTGGTACTTACCGAAATTGAAGCTCCTAATGATAATGGTGAAGCCGAAAAATCTGGAGAGGTAGTTCAAAATGTTGGAGATTCTTTGATATCCCATATTACCGAAAATGAAGCTCCTAAAGATAATGGAGAAGCTTTGGCCGAAAAAGAAGGAAATGTGGTGGGATTTTCATCCCTTGATCTAATTCAGGAAAAGGTTCGACAATATCAAGCCTCTTCATCAGCTCCTAACCTTCGTCCCTCTACTGCTCGTATGCCAAATCCTAAATATTTTAATCCTGAATTTATAAACCCAAAAAACCTAAAAGAAGCTCTTATCATTCGGGAAAAATGTGATTCGGAACCGGAAGGTGGCCTTTCTGATATTTCTCCTACGGCATATCATGATGCACGCACTTATGGGGGTATTATTGGTGGAGTTCATGTTGACCCGTGGGCTCCAATGGCTGGCTGCGATAATTTTGAAGATTATTACGATGAAGATGATGGCTTTCAAAAGGTTAAAGGAAAACGAGGCAAATCTGGATCGAAAGCTAAATCAAAAAACATCATGCCTAAAAGGCTTTGGAATCCTAAAAGGCGATTTGATTGACCTTTTCTTTTCTTTATTTTATTTTCTGTCTTTCTTTATTTATTGTACTTTTGAATTTTTATTTTTAATAAAATTTAGGAGACCTTGCCCTTTTAAGCCAAAAAAAAAAAAAAAAAAAACTACTCCCTCCGTCCCACTTCATTTGAGACCAAAAAAAAGGGCACAACTATTAAGGAAAAGTGATGTAAGAAAGAGAAAAAGGTAAATGTTGTGAGTATGAAAAATTAAATAGGAGAGAGAATGAGTGGGAGGAATAGTTAGGAGAGAGAATGTTGTGAGTGAAAAAGTAAAATAGGAGAGAGAATGAGTGGGGTAAATAGTGAAGATTCCTTTCTATTTTGGGAAGTATCAATTGAAGTGGGACGGACCAAAAAGAAAATAAGTATCAATTGAAGTGGGACAGAGGGAGTATATGTTTACTTAATCAGGCTTACTCTTATGAGAACAGTTGTCATAGATGGTAGAATTAAAAATTAATACTCTCTCCGTTCTAAATGAATGTCCAATTTTTTTTTTTATTTTCTTGAAATATTAATCAAGAGCCAATTTTTTTTTTTTTTTTTTTTTTTATATATATTAGTTTCGGGACGAAGGGAGTACAATTAATTAATGATAAAGGCAATGTTATAGTCAAAAGTTCTTACGTATGATTTGTAAGATCTGAAGAACCAAGCAAATAAAAATCAATTTAAAGTTTAAACTCTTTTTGCGCCTTGGCTGTCTTTATGATCAAGCTGACTCAATGATTTTGTTGGTTTTTTTTTTTTCTTTTAGTAAATGTTTGTTTCCTATTTATTTATGTGTTTCAAGTGTCTCATAATTTTGCTAGATTCAACAATTTTGTACTAGGTAATTAAAAAACTAGGAAATTTGATCCGGAAGTTCCTTTTGGAACAAATCACTTTTTCTCAAGTTCCTCATTAAATCAAAATGACCTGAAAGTTCTTATGCAGTAATACATAATACTGCATGCAATATTATTATATTCACTCATATGTAAATATAATACTTCATCTATAATACAACATGGTGAAGGAACTTTTCGGACATTATGATACTTTTTTAGAACTTCCCGGTCACTCTCCCAAAAAACTTTGGTGTAAAAGTATGGTGTACCCCTTTCTGTCTAAAGATAGTCTCATATTGATTACGGTCAATACAGTTTAAATTTGTTCAAACATACTGAAAGGCCCTTGTTTGATATGCAGATGATCAGACAGATATGGTATGACTTAGCTGTCAGATGTTTGATGAATTGTGCAGCAGAATAAGTGAAGCTTGAAATAATGATAGGACAAAGAACACAAAGAAATAATGCAAGTGTGTGAATGTGTTTGCAGAAATATAATAACACAGAAAATTTAAAGTGGTTCAGAGTTCACTCCTCCTACATCCACCCCCACTGTCAATCTTGACAAGTGAGATCAATTTTATTATAATCTTAATCAACAATTTTGAAATTAATTGAGATAATTGGACTTTTATTAATTTTTAGTTGAAATTCAATCAAGTTATATGACCATGAAATGAAAGTCCAAGTAAAACAATTGTTACGAGATAGAGGGAGTAATAGTGTAATATTGACTTTATTTCAACCAAATTTGGATAGTAATATATAATTTGTAACTTAAAAATTAAAAATGAAAGATATCAAGATTGGAATAAACCAAATATCTGGCCATCATAATTATCTCGGGAATCTCTCTCATTATTGATGAGATCATACCACATCTTCAGTCTTTTGATTAGAATGGTTAAACTCATCATATATCTTGTTATTTCTGTGTATAACTGCTAGGTTACATGTATATAAAATTATCTCGGGAATCTCTTCGTTCTACTAAAATTTTGATCAATTTAAGTTATTTTAACAAAATTTTATGATGATAGTATTTTTAATAGTTTATCACTTATAAATTTGGAATTTCATTGAAAATAATATTTTAATGATTTTTTTTGTTAATTATTGTTCAATCAAGTAGAACAACAAACTTAAAATGTGAATATATTCTAATTTGATTTTATTTAAGCTAAAAATTAGATTTTACGTCATAATCTTTTAGAGAGGTGATATACACACCCACTAAATTAGTTAGTATACCCACATTAGTAAAATTACCCACCACTTTTTCCGATTGTACCCATTCTTCTTTCCCCAAACCCCTATATTCCTCTTCACCGACCACGACAAACCACCACCACCACTACCATCGGTGAGAAGAATAATATTCAAGGTCAGAAAAACAAGTCAGCAAAAGAGAAGACTAAATCAAAGACTTTACTTCTAATATGCCAAAGAGCTCTCACTACTATAGAAACCGGTCATTTACCGACGGAAAATTCTATCGTTAATTTCAAAAATCCGTCGTTAAAAATCAATTACCGGTGCTTCCGTTGGTAATTTTTAGTTGGAAAAAACGACGTAAATTTCTGTCGGTAATACCGACAGAAATACTGTCGGTACGTCGCAAGCTTTTCGTCGGAAAAGGTGGCCTACCGGCCGATTAGCGGAGATCTCGCCAGCGTTTATCGACGGATTTTTCCGTCGGTAAAGTCATGAATTTCTTTGAACAAAATGTATTTATATATTGTTAATGACGGAATATTCCGTCTGTAAAATGACCATAATTTAAAAAAAAAATTATCAACGAAATTGATCAAGTTTTATAAAAAATATTCAAAATTATTAAAAACCACTTGTAACCTGTTCAAACATCAACATTCACCAAACATGAAAAAACATATTAAACATTCACAAAACTTTCAAAACCAACGAAGAAACTACTTATATTTCATTATAAACCAAATACAACACAAGGTTAATAACCAGATCCATAACCATGACTACCACCACATTAAAATTTCACAAAACATTCAAAACCAATGAAGAAACTACTTATATTTTATTACAAACCAAATAAAACACAAGGTTAATAACACAATTCATAATCACCCTGACTACAACCACCACGATCGTCACCGCCACTTCGCGAACTAGTACCACGACCATCATTCAAATCAAGAACCGACTGATAAGGTATAAGGTAGAGGCATTATCGCTAGTAGGTTGTTGTTGCTGCATATTAATGATTGTCATTATCTGTTGAATCTGCTTTTCAACCTGTTCAAATACCAACATAAGAAACCACTTCCATCATATTAATAGTTCAAAATTTATTCATAGCATATTCAAATTAAGGCCTTATGAGAGTGACAACAACAGTATGCTGGGATGCATACCATTTTAGGTTGTTACAAAAGAAGATTTTTTGGTGGCCAATCGAAGCACTAACCAACCCGCATAATGGCACGATCATGGTAAGCCCGGCATGACTCAAAATCTCAACTTTCATGGCAACGCTCTCACTCTTACCATTCGAAATCAACATTTATTGCTCTTCAGAAGCCCATGTGGCTAGCTTGTCAACAGTCAGGTCGACTGAAGGATCTACTATAGCCCAGCGAGCCATGTGCTGGCGCCCTACATCATAGAAGGATTTGGCTCGGGAGACTATGATATTATAACATTCATCACTATGCTTGAATGCCTCCACTGCAGCTATCGCCTTAGCCTGGGCCTCCTCCTCCCATTTGGCTCGAGCTACCTTCTGGTCCTCCATCATTTGGATCATGCGAGCACTGTGGTCTTGGGCCATCATTGTCAGCTCCTCATTTTCTCCCTCCAACTTAATCTTCTCGAGCTTGGCCGCAGCTGCCTCACCCTCCAGAAGGCTCACCCGTTTTTGAAGAAGAGCAAGACGCTCCCTTTCAGCACTTAGGTCTACCAGTTGTAAGTACCCCAATTCGGACCGGTCTCCATCCGAGCATATGTGAAACACCAAGGATTAACGTATTTGTGATCTCGAAGACCCGTAACGTCCAAAAGGTCCAAACTGACCAGCCAAACCAAGGGAGGACCTTTCAGGGATAAAAGGAAATTAAAGGACTTTGCAGGAAATGAAAAAATGCAAAAAATACATCAGCTTGCATATATGTACGTACGGACATATTTGAAAGCAAAATGTGTCTATACGGACACTTATGTCAACACGCCAGAATCTCCCCAAAATCTCCCTAAAGTCCACAATTTCCCTGAAATCCAGGAAAACCAAAAAAATGTAATTACAGAAAGGTCCGTACGAACACTTTTGCAATTTTTTTTGGTCCTATAAATAGAGGGCAACACAGCCCATTTTATTCACACCTCAACTCTCTCTTACCTCCCTACATCCTTCAGGCATCATTCTAAGCCATTTCGGCCCCTTTCGGTCCTTCCCGAGGCCTCCCGAGCAATCCCAAGGCACTCTGAGCCCTTCTCGAGCCATCCCGAGGCGCTCTGAAGCCCTCTCGAGGCGATTTCGATCTGTCTCGATCGACCTCCCGACGTTCCACAAACCCTATTCATCCCCAACCAAACTCCAAACACTCAAACGACTTAAATCATTCCGAACCCACGAGTCCAAATGAGTGTGAATGAGTGCTAATTAGGGGAGGTTCTGCCCGAGTGAGTGCATAATCTCCCTCCTCGTTAGATCCCCTGAGTGTGATATCGAGAGTTAATTAGGGGAGATTTTTTCATTTGTGTAGGCAAAACCTCTCTCCTTTTTAAACACCCTCAACCACACACGTTCCCCCGCGAAAGATAGACACAAACCAAACATTGGTACGATCTCCTTCCGCACATGTAAATACTGCTCTAAATTTCAGTCTTTAAATACATTACTGCTTACAATGTAGTCTATATTTATTATTCACGCAGACTCAAACCGTACAAACGATCCCATAAGAATTTCCATTGCACTATGGATGTCTGACGGTGATAGCGGTTTGTTAAGTATACTTGAGACAACAATATTTAATATACTTAGGTGACAATGTTTTAATCACCTAAAATATACTTTTAGGTCACTAACAAATACTTAGTCACCTAAATTTAGTATTAGGTGACCAATCGTTTGGTTGCTAAAGAGCAAACTTAAGTGACCAGGACAAACCGACACCTTAAAATTGTCATGCAAGGTTGAGGTGACCAAGCCAAATTTGTCCCAACAATTACTGGTGACAAAAATTTGGTTGCCAAATGATTGGCCGCCTTGGATATCTTAGATGACCAAACTTAAAATTAGTCACCAGAACTGAAATCTTAGGTGACTAATTCTAAATTTGGTCACCAAAATCCTAAGGCTCCAGGCTTTGCGTAACAATTCTTTGGCGACCAAAATTTGTCACCTTGATTTAATAATGACTAAGAGGATGACTTAGGTGACCATTTTTCTTTGTCACCTAAAGATTGATTTCTACTAGTGTACCCACAGACTATTCCGTGGGTAATATTTGTATTATTAATAATTTTGAAGTATTACCCACGGAATATTCTGTGGGTAATATTCTTATTAAAAATAAAATTTATATATACCCACGGAATTTTCCGTGGGTAAATCTTAATATTATTTTATGAAGAATTTTACCCAAGGAATATTCCGTGGGTAAGTAATTAAATAGTGTTTCATGGAATTTTTATCCACGGATATTTCCGTGGGTAATTGATTAAATTATCCCCGATAATTTTCGTGGGTAATTTATTCAATTATCCACCGATTTTTCCTTGGGTAATTTTATCAGAATTGAAAAAAAATTATTCAATTACCCACGAAATTTTTCGTGGGTAATTTTATTAGAATTGAAAAAAAAATCAGTTGCAATTAGAAACATAAAAAAATCAGTTGCAAATTTCAGAAACAGAAATAACATATTTGAAACAGAAAAATCAGTTGCAATTAGAAACAGAAATAAATCAGTTGCAAATTTTAAAAACATAAATAAATCAGTTGTTGTTTGCAACAGATGTAAAAATTATCCTAGGAAACACATTGTAACAGAATTTGCAACTACTTTTTCCGTTGCAAGGATTTTGCAACCCAAGAAAGCGGTCGCATAAATAGCGACGAGGCTTCCTGCGACTGCCTTTGCAACAAAAATTTTTGGTTGCAAACATCAATTTGCAACCGATTTTCCTGAATTGCAACCTAAAAATCCGTTTCAGTTGCCCTGTTTTCTTGTAGTGAATATGTAGTATAAAGGAGTTTTCACCAAAACTACCTCTAAAAGATGTTATTTACAACAAAAAAAAAAAATTTAAGTTGTGATATTATAAAAAACTACTATTTTTTTATTTTTTTATTTTTTGCATTTTCAGTTAAAGTAACTGATAAATGCATTTATCAGTTGTTTATAACTGATATATGATTAAACAACTGATAAATTCATTTATCATTTTTTCAAAGAGTATTTTGTGCTTGGTTTTCTAATTAAACAATTGATAAATGCATTTATCCGTTGTTTCTAACTGATAAATGCATTTATCAGTTATTTGACAGATAAATGCAAAATAATAATAATAATAATAATAATAATAATAATAATAATAATAATAATAGTAATAATAATAATAATAATAATAATAATAATAATAATAATAATAATAATAATAATAATAATAATAATAATAATAACAATAATAATAATAATAATAATAATAAAGAACATTTTTGTAATATTCAATAAGTTTTTTGTAATATCTTACTTGTGTGATTTTTTTTGTAATATTCATCATTCAATTCCAAAGTAGTTTTTGGTAAATGCCCCTAGTATAAAAGGACAACTACTTTCCTAAGACATACTCCCTCCGTCCCATTAGTATTAGCACAAACACTGTTTGCGCGAGAATTAAGAAATATGATATTTTAATAAAATGTTGTGAGTGTAAAAGAATGAGTGGAGAGAGAATGAGTGGAGGGTGTAATAAATTATAATAGTGTTGTGAGTATTAAAATAATGTAGGAGAGAGAATGAGTGGGATTGGGTGAATATTTTATTAATATAAAGTTTTCTTTTTGGGAGTGTGCGGATATTAGCGGGACGCCCAAAAAGGAAAGTGTGCTAATATTAGCGGGACGGAGGGAGTACTCCCTTCGTCCCATTCCAGGGTTTACACTTTTTTCAAATTACGCAAATTAAGGAAATAGGTGGGAAGAAAAAATGTTGTTAGTGTAAAAGTAAAATAGGAGAGAGAATGAGTGGAGAAAATATTAAATTTGAAAAGTGTTGTGAGTATAATAGTGAAATATGAGAGATAATTAGTAGATGAAATAGTACAAATTCTTTGCCATTTTAGAAAAGGTGAAGCTTTTAATAGGACATCCATTTTGGCAAAAATTGAAGCTTGAAATGGGACGGAGGGAGTATAACATAAAATGAAGCTAATAAAGATAAATACAATAATATAAAGATATATATACATTAATATCTAAGATGTAGAATTCTTGGCAAGAATGACAAAAATTCCAAGAGATTTTCAATATGGGTGAGAAAATAGGTCAGGTCTTGATTTCTGACATATTTAGCTATTTGTGATTTATGAAATCAATCACCGATTCATTGTACATATAATTTGATTTGTATAGTGATTTGTTAGGCTTTGCTATTAAATAATTTCCAAATGCATTATACATTAATTACATATAAATACAACATTTCGGCCATGATTTCTTATCATTTCACAATAACAAAAAGATAATATCTCCGACCCAGAATTAACTAGAGACATGATCAGTTCATTCATCAAGCATATACAGCTTTTGCTTGTCTTTTTATTTGTCCTCGAAGCCGCTCCTTCCAATGCTAAATTTAAATTAAGAGTGACTATCACAAATGATTTAGGTCCGGGACCTCCGGGGTTTGGGCGTAAAGGTTGAATGCAAGTCGAAGGATGATTATATTGGCTCTTTCGTTGTGCCATATCAGAAATCCATTACTTGGAGCTTTCATTCACACATTTTTGTACGTACGGATTATTACTGCTATTTCTGGTGGCAAGATAAATATACTACCTTTGATGTCTTCAAAGAAGAATATTTGTGTATACATTGTATCTGGTATGTGAGGAAGTCTGATATATGTCTGTTTCATCAGCCTCATGGCAAGGAAATTTGCCATAAATGGTAGTAGTAGAAAAGAAAGATAGTACAATATTCAAGCATTCTATTTCTACAGCTAATATGATTTTCATGAATGATTTCAGTAATCTATGGAAAAAGTGATATTCAAAATATTTTATGCACTTAATCAATTCCATCATGATGTGCACAAATAAAATATATTTCTAATCTCAAGATAAAAGATTATTTCTCGAATGACTCAGCAATATACTCCCTCCTCCGTCCCCTAAAACCTTACACATTTTGCTATTTTGGGTGTCCCACTTTCCTAAAAAGGAAACTTTTTAATATTTCTTTATTCATGGGACCCAGTTGTCATACTCACAACAACTATCCACTTACTATTCTCTACCCCACTTTCTCTCTCCTATCCACTCACAACTCATACTTTAATAACATTATATATATTCACTACTTATTTTCCGTTCTCATCAGTAAATGGGTAAGCTAATATGTTACGGAGGGAGTAAATGTTCTTACGTGGACAAGTGAACTCTAATGGTCAAACCGCCATATAGGAGTAAGCGATTTCAAAGGACCAAACGAGCAATACAAAGGGATTGAAGAGGTGAGATAGTTATTGATAGCGAGATTATCAACTCGCACAATTTAGAGCTCAGCAAGTCAGTTGACAGCCTTGGGTGAATAATGGGCGAGATGATTCTAGCGAGGTTTTGATAAATGCCCCTAGTATAAAAGGACAACTACTTTATAAAAGTACTATTCCTAAGACATCTATAGTATAAATTACAACATGGGGATGAACAGCACAATGAACAGTTTCATATGTCGAATTTTTCATTTTGCTCTTAAAAAAAAAATTATTTTTTTTAAAATAAAAAAAATATTTTTTTTAATTAAAAAAAAACACACACACGTGTCCTTGAACACGAGCTTTTACTAGTATAATATAAAATGAAGCTAATAAAGATAAATACAATAATATAAAGATATAGTATTTGTGATTTCTGACATTTAGCTATTTGTGATTTATGAAATCAATCACCGATTGATTCATTGTACATACTCCCTTCGTCCCATTATTTACTTCACCATTTTGCCTCCGGCATGCAAATGAAGAAAATAGGTGGGAAGAAAAAATGTTGTGAGTGTAATTTGAAAATAGGAGAGAGAAATTTGAAAATAGGAGAGAGAATGAGTGGAGGAAATAATAAATTATAATTTCAAAAGGTTAAAGGTATTAAAATAATGTAGGAGAGAGAATGAGTGGAGGGAATAGTAAAGATTCTTTGCCAAAAAAGAAAAGGTAAAGCTTTCAATGGGACACCCAAAATGACAAAAAGTGAAGTTATTAATGGGACGGAGGGAGTATAATTTTATTTGTATAGTAATTAAATAATTTCCAAATGCATTATACAATAATTACATATAAATACAACATTTCGGCCATGAATTCTTATCATTTCACAATAACAAAATAACAAAAAGATAATATCTCCTACCCAAAAAATTCCAGAATTAACTAGAGAGATGAACAGTTCATTCATCAAGCATATACAGCTTTTGCTTGTCATTTTATTTGTCCTCGAAGCCGCTCCTTCCATTGCTAAATTAAGCGTTACTATCACAAATGATTTAGGTCCGGGACCTCCAGGTTTGAGCGTAAAGGTTAAATGTAAGTCGAAGGATATATCTTATTACTGCCAGTTGTCCCGATATTATGTTCAGCGTAGGTGTGTGTGATTGATATCAGTCTAATACTAAAATTTCTCACCTAAATGCTGTTAAGAAAATCATTAATATGTATTCGGGACTAGTGAATTAGGATTTGGTTCACTAAAGACACTAATACCAACTTAGTTGGTTTTAGGGATTCTGATTGGGTAGGGAATATAGATTATAGAAAAAGTATAAGTGGGGGTTGTTTTTTCCTAGGTAATATCCTAATGTAATGGTACAGTTGCAAGCAAAATTGTGTCTCTCTCTCTCTCGACTGCTGAATCTGAGTATGTAGCAGCCGGGAGTTATTGTTCACAATTAATATGGTTAAAACATATGATTGATGACTATGGTATTGATAGTAATATATTGATCGACCATGTACTGTTATAATTTAAGTGAAATTACTGTTTCCAAAAACCCCGTACAACACTCGCGCACTAAACATATAGATATCTGCTATCACTTTTTAAAAGTTTAGTTGAAAATGATTTAATCCAAATAGAGCATTTTGATACCAAACTTCAACTTGCAGATATTTTGACTAAAGCCCTTGACCATGAGAGATTTTCAAGCTTGAAAAAATCTCTTGGTCTATGTTTTGTATAATCTGCTTCTCAAGGTGTTGCCGTCTGTGTTGCCAACACAGACATCAACACTGTGTACTATATATAAAAAATAATAAAAAATATTTATTGTTTAAACCCAATGGGTGGCATTTACTGACATTTTTGTTCTAGTATGGGTATTTATTTAAGATAAACATGTTGATAAATTCCCCTTTTTGTGCTTAAAGTGACAAAGTCACTTAATATATTGTTGATATTTAAATATGCAAATGTTGTTGAAATATTTCTAAAGTAACTCGGGGCACGGCATTCGCTGCGACAATGCTCCCTTGTCAAAATGGGAGTATAATGTATTTGTTTTATACTCATTATTAGGGACATGTAGCTCGCTAATACAGTGTACCCTACTTGAAAGGTATAAAACATAATACATATGACTTTACACTTTAATAAAATACTTGGGCCACGTATCTTGCTACTACGATGCTTTCTTGTAAATAAAGTAAGTGTAAAGTTTGCAATAAATTGTGTATTAAAAGTTCATATATGTTGAAACTATCAAGGGGATTTTATTCAAATTTGTTGTGTTATTTGTTATCCAACATTGCTAGTAACACATTAGTAGGTGCTACATTATATTTTTTATTTCTTCTTTTTTATTTTTGGTTTCTTATTAAGTAAATTTTGAATTTCAAAAAGTCTATTTTTTAAAATTTAGAGTTTGTGAAATCAAAAGTTTTTTTTAACAAAAATCCTTAATTTGTTCTTAACTAAATGTAATTGTGAAATTTCTACTATTTTTAAGTTCAATTTGATTTGAACCTGATTTTCAAAATTAAAAATCAAAAATTCTTAGATAATTCAGTAATTACTTTTAGTTATTTCTATTATTATTATTAAAAAAAACTGACCGGAATATTTTTGTAGTGAGATGTTGAGATAGGGATAATTTTTAACTTTTTAATTCAAATTTGTTTCAAATTTTTATGTATAAAAGGTTGTTAAATTTAGGGATAATTATGAGTTGATTTGAACTTGTCAAATCACTCCTATTATCTCTCCCTTTCCCCTTAATTACTTCTTCTTCCTTCATTATCTATTCACCGCCCTCTCTCTTATCTTCGTCTCTCTCTATAATAAAAAACCATCTATCTTCATCTTCCTCCTGACTACAATCCGCCATGGCCAGACCAACAAAATCCTCCCAAAATGCGTCTCCCATTCACATCTCACCCTTAGCCACTTCAAGTGTTGCGTCAAGTGTTTCCATCCCTATGGAGACATCACCTGCGACAACATTATCCTCAACACCTTCCACAACACCTAACCTAGAAATTATTGTGTCAAATACTCCTCCCTCTCTCATATCTATGGTCATCCCTGAAACCTCTACTTCGCTTGAGCTCACATTGGCTATCCCTAATAAGACAAGGAAGAGAAAAGAGGTTGATGCCCCTTCTAGGGCTAGATATGGTAGTAGGCGTCAATCTGAGCATATCAACACTCTGTTAAGGCCAAAAGGAGCAGCCTCCAACACGCATGATAACCCAGTGAAAATTATTGATGATGAATCAAGTACCTCTCTATATCTATCTTCAGAAGAAGGTTCGTACGAGAATTTTAAAGTTAGCAAAGAAAAATCCTCTTCTGATGATGATGCTTAGTTAGAGGATGATTTTGATGAGCCACTAGCTCAAGCCCAACAAAGATTGGTCAAGAAACAAAGGACTCAACGATGTGTTGTCTCAAGTGTTACCACTGCTGAGAGAACACCAACCATAACACATGCTGCAACAACAACAACACAAGGAACCACACCCTACACCACACCCATAGCAACACCTGAGGTATCTCCTACTCCTTCTCCGAACTTTAGAAATTAACATATGTCTTTTGGTTTTTATGAACTTCCCTTTTTATCTGAAGAGTTTTATAGTTAATCGAATTTGGACAAATGGGTCCAAGATTCAGAAAAAAAGGATCCTCATTGAGAGAACTATTGATGTGATCAAGTTCAAAAGCTTTGGGATTTATCAATTTTCGGAGGATAGGAACTTTTTGCCAAAGATTACTAAGGTTTCAAAGTATGTTGAGAGTGTGGTGAAGAATTTCTATGCCCATTTGTGTGAGGACATAGATGATAGAAATACCCCCCATTATGGGAAAATCTTTATGAGGGGAACCATTTTTTGATTTCAATCCTTCGGTGATTAATAGGGCCTACGGTCTTCCAAATGTTGATGATGAGAGTGTGGATATTGAGCCCAATACCTAGGCTAGATACCTCACGGGTGGGAGAGTGGCTGTCTGGAGTGATCACTTTTGAGCAACCCACCTTACTTCTTTGTTATGTGTTCTTCATAAGCTTTGCATAACCAATTGGCTTCCAACCGCCAATAAGAACACAATCACCCTAGAACAAGCGACATTGTTGTATAAGTTAAGGAATAAATAAAGAGTAAACTTTGGGAGGGTGGTCTTCACCCACTTAGCTGCTTCGGCAAAAAAAAAGAAAGCCTCCGTATACCTTTTTCCATCCCTCATTTTCAATGTTCTTACCTTCCAATCCCTAACTCTATGGAATGCTGATTACTACACTAAGAGCCTAGTTTACTACAAGATCAGCAAGCATTTCATTGAGGGAGATAGGTACAAAGATCTTCCTTGGGTTTCAAATGCTACTACACCTCCTGCTGCTGCTCCAGCTTCAAGTGTTGCCCCAAGTGTTGTTCGGAGTGAAAGCAACACTCAAGGCAACACTCCACCAATTATGATTGATGCTTCTATTGTACTTAATTTTTTCCACGGGCAGATGAAACACATAGATTCCTTAATGCAAGGATAGTTACTACATATTATTCATAAATTACAAAGTGATAACTAATTATTATATATCTGCTATTAGTTTGTTTGTTTTATGGTTGAACAGGTTAAAGACAAGGCTCTAGGTGTGAATTATGAGGGAGAAAAAAAAGTTACACATAAAATCTTTATAATTATGTGTAATTGTGGAGACCAAGTAATTTTTGTTAGATTATTATCTACTCAGGGGGGCTGAAGATAAGGCGTACAAGGCTGATACAGCTTGGCGGTACAAGTGGTGAAGCCTAGGATGACTTAGTTTTCAACAAACAAGGAACGTAGAGCTAAAAAGGTGGATTTTATCTCATGGCTAATTTTATGGTTAGTTTGAGTAGGCTCCAAGTTCTAGGAGCCAATAAATAGTGCAAGCATTCGACATCTTCACTTACCCAATTCAGAAGTTAAGATTTGCACAAGTCAAGAACACAACTCTTTAGTGTTGTCTTATGTGTTGGCAACACACTGTCCAACACCAGTAAGTTATCACTAATAACTTTCATTTGTAGAGTGTTTCTGAGTGTTAGATAATTAGTTATTGTAAAGAGTGTGTTCCATAATAGTTATTCCACTAAGCCTTTGATAAAAAAAAAATTAGGAAACCTTTCGACCTTGTAACGAAAGTATTTTCATTAAGAAAGGTCTTGCCATCTGGACACCCCTCAAGTTATATATATATATATATATATATATATATATATATATATATATATATATATATATATATATATATATATATAATTTGAGAAAAATCTATTCTCTTGTGTTTATTTTTATTATTTCCGCTGCTTTAAAATCTCAATTATTTTCTTTTTGAATTGGTGTGAACTGTGTTGTTCTTAGTATTAACAATACTATTGACAACACTCATGGATTTATCTCACTTGTCTAAGCCATTGGTAATTTCACTAATAAATATAAATATATATATATATATATATATATATATATATATATATATATATATATATATATATATATATTTATCTCACTTGTCTAAGCCATTGGTAATTTCACTAATAAATATAAATATATATATATATATGATGCTACAGAAATGTGCTTATCAATCTTCCTCCACGTGGCAGACTCGATCACCCGGCTCCTTGACTCAAAATGTAACCCACGACTAGCCGGATGTGTCTCCGGCGAAGACGCCTCGCGTGAGTAAGATTACCGTTGTTTATAGCTCAAAATGTATAGAATAATGAATTCTGATAACAAAATGGCAGTTACCTTTGCACCGTTGGTAGTGACGAAGTATTTATAGGCAAGAGTAATGTATTTTTGGTG
The DNA here is from genome assembly GCA_022495995.1 of Adenophora triphylla var. japonica. Taxonomy (NCBI): domain Eukaryota; kingdom Viridiplantae; phylum Streptophyta; class Magnoliopsida; order Asterales; family Campanulaceae; genus Adenophora; species Adenophora triphylla. The sequence continues at coordinate 164,878 of JAFEMH010003158.1, forward strand.
AGGAGACATGTCCTCCGAGATTATAGCAGCGGTTATTCAGTCATGTGAACGTGTTAGTAACTGTCCCTGATTTGTAGGGATGCGGTTACGAGAATAGTTCAACCGAATACGCCTGCAAGTATCAAGTCGTCACTTGTTAATTTAGGTCGAGGTCGCCACTCGTGGAATGGTCGACCTGACTGTCGGGTAGAGCATGGTTCGTACCCGAATTGTAGCATGGATCATGAGGTCGAACTAAGTTAGGTCGGGACCTATAGGTCGGACCATGGGCTTAGTCGACTGTCGCTTGAGATGGGCTTTGGGCCTTGCTCTGACTGGGCCAGCCCTATTGAGAATGTGATAGTCAAAGCTGGATGTAATTGGGCTTTACTTGCTTGGCCCAACTCGGCACTTTTGGTATGTTCAGTGGCCCCCAACTTTCGAGTTGACTTCGTCGACTTGGAAGTTAAGAGGATTTCCGTGACGAAAATTGCTTTACTCGCAGGTCGATGTTAGTCTTGGAAGTAGGTCGACCATGAGGACGTGGCAACATCCTGCTTGTAGGTGATGAACGGTGGAGATGTAGGAGCGCCGGTTTTTGTAATGATTACACTTTTGACGTTTGAGAGTCCGCCTAGGAAACTGTTTCCACCATTAATTAGGAAAATTAATTTCGAATTTCTTTTTGCCCTTTCCAATTCAGGGAACTATAAAATCAAGAATCCTTCCCCATTTACAACTTTCGCCTTCCCTGAACTCTGTGCGTGATTCCGGCGGTGATAAAGGAAGTTGACTCCTGCTATAACTTGGTGTTTAGCCCTCCATAGTTCCGTTTTCTCTTCACTGCTAAAGGTATTCCCCTTATTCTTTAAAATTAGGGCTTTAATTTCTGCACTTTCTTTGATTCCGCCATGGCTAGAACCTTTAGTACAGAGCCCGGAGCTTGGTATGGGTACTGTAAAGTCAATCGTAGGGTTTATAAACATTTAAACGGAGAGTGGAGGGAGATGACCATGGAGGAATGTACTTCAATTTTAACCCGATGGGGTTTGCAATTTACTGAATTAGCTTTGCCTGTAGGAGAGAACTTAGGTACTTTAGGAACGAATGATCCAAGAATTGAGTCCTTCCATCTTTTTCACGAGCTCCTCGACCATATTGCCATTTTTTACCTTCAGGGCCCCAATAAACCTTCCTTCCTTAGGAACAGAATTGGATTTCCTGGGGAATCTAGGTCGCCCCTTAGCATATCTACTAGGACTCCTGAGACTTCATGTAGAACTGATTCCCCTGTTTTCCCTTCTTCTTGTACAGATATGTCAACTTCAGGAGAAGCCGGTGTCTCCACTTCCTCAAGTCCACGCATTGTGAATGCCTTTGAGACTACAGTGGTACCAGGCAGGAATGAGAGAGGATATGTGCCACAAGGGCCACTTAGGGGGAAGCAGAATCTTCCCTCCAGACTGTCTACCATCCATGACTTCTGTGAGGTGGATAGAAAAGAATTCGAGGTTACCCTTTATACCAAGGCTGACTTCTTCAAGAAGTTTGGAAAGAATTACAAGACTGATACCACCAGGGTGGCCTTCTACTATGGCCAGTTCATTGCCGGTCTTAGACTGCCGTTAGATCCCTTCATCAATGAGTTCTTAGAGTGTGCCAATGCCCTACCTCTCCAATTGGGTGCCAACACATGCAGGGTTTTGGTTTGTTTCATCATGGTGTGTCGCTTCTTAGGGTATGAGCCCTGTATGAGGGTTTTTAGAGAGTTCTTTGCTGTGAAGTTTGATAAGAATGGGGGCATAAGTACTCCCTCCAAGGCAAATTCACCCAAATTATTCATAAATTTGCCTAGCAAAGTTGGTGGCTGGAATTCCCATGTAGCAGTAGTGGAGAGTAGACTAGGATGGGAGTTCCCTCTACCAAGCGAGGAGACCCAGGTGGTGAGGGATGAAGATCAGTGGGAACCTCATTGGCATGGAGACCTGCGTAGGAAACTGGTGGAGTTGGTTGCTGAGAGGCCCATCAGTTGGAAGGTATTGGGAACTACCAAGAACAATTATATCCAAGCTGGATTGATGCTAGGGGATGATGACGTAGTGCCACTAGTTCCCATAGTAAGGTGTATGAGGTATCCAGATTGGGTGACCCATGCCCATGCCAGGTTTGAGAAAATGTGCTCCCTCTGTCAGAAAACTGAGAACTATTGCAAGGATAATGGAGAGCATTATGGTGGTAAGGGTTTACTCGTCTCCTCTTCCTCTATATGTGAAAATTCCTTATGAGCGAGCTCCTCCTTGGTATCTGTTTTTTGATCATTTAGTCGTCATTTCATAGTCCCAGTGTAGTACTTGCATCTTCTATACATGCTGCTTATAGGCTTTGTTAGTTCGCTATTGATTTCGCTCGTATGTAGAACTCGATGCTCGTACATAGAACTTATATTTCTTATGGCGAGCTAACATTTTATCCCTTTTGTCTTATGCAGTTTTAACTCCCGCTCAAGAAGCTAATATGGGGAGAACTGTTGACATCAGGAAGGCCAAGAAGAGCTCTGGGAGAGCAAATGCTAAGGAGAACCGCGAAATGTAGGTATCAAGAGGAATGACCAGCTGAAATTAGTTGATGAGGATGCCACGAAATACATTCCTGTTGAGGAGAACATGGAAGTGCAAGATGATGCTGTGGAGGTTGAGAATGCTGGGGGTGATGAGGCCCAAGGTTCTGAGGAGGCCAATGTTGCCGGTGAGGAGGAGGCCGAGCCGAATGCAGAGCTGAGAGGAGGTCGCTCATGCCAGACCCGAGCTCGTGCCAAGTCGAAGGCTAAGACCAAGGCCAAAGCCGCTTCAAAAAGAAAATCCCATGTTATTTCTTTAGATGAAGATGAGGATGAAGATGATGGTGCCCCTATCAAGAAGGTGATCAAGATTGGCCCTTCGCTGTGAGCTCGGTCTCTAATCAAGCCGATGCTAGTGATCCAAAGAGGATCGAAACCAAGAGTCCACAAGCCTCTCCCATTCGTGTCTCCTATGACGAGCCGATCCGTAATCGAGTTGCCGAGCCGAGCAATGTGACTCCTCCGACTGCACAAACAGCTTGGCCAGAGAGTATCCAGAACTGGAGTATGGCCAGGTGATCGTACGGAGGGGGGCTGATCAGGACTTGATAAGAGAGTTCACCAATAAGCCCTCGACTCCGTGCTTGCCGGGCTAGGGTCGACTTGCTTCTTCCGAGGTAACTCGAATGTTGTGCTTATTTTTCCTTTCCTTTTTCTTCTCTCGTTGCTTTCCTATGCTTGGTCTAAATTCTTTCTTTTATTTGACCTCGTAGTCTCTTGCCATGATCGACCCGGCCACGACTTATTGGAAGGCCGCCAAGAACAGAGAGAGGCCGGCCAAGTCGATGTTGGCCAAGAAGAATGAAGAGTCGAAGAGACCGGAGGTGGAGAACACCAAGATGGGAGAGTCAAGGAGGACCATGCTAAGTTGAAGGCGTAGTTTGGACACCAAGGAGTCCTATTCTCGATTTGGACAACTCGTATGATGCCTTGAAGCCGGTGAAAGATAATGAGATCAAGGCCAAAGAAGAAACCTCGGGGCCGCTGGGTGAGGCCAATAAAGAGCTCGCCGCTCTCAAAGAGGAGAAAAGCCACGGCCGCAGATCTTGAAGTGGCGACTCCAGCTGGAAGAATGGCCCGTCACCTTGGCCAAGAAGGTGAAGAGCTTGAAGCGGCTAGACTTAAATGGGAGGTTGAACTCGCCAATGCCGTGAAGAGTGCCAAGGAGGATGCCGTTAAGGCTTACAAAGACAACGATGAGCTCAACCAATATATCACCGAAGAAGCCAGTGGGTTCTACGAGGCGGGTCTCGAGACATATGGCTCGGCGAATCATAGTGGATCCTTCGTCGATATTTCCATCGAGCGCTAGCCACATGGGCCTCTCAAGATCAATATAACATCGCAGCCCGACAAGGTCATTCTTTGGTGCCATTCAACGACAACGACTGGAGCTCATAAAGAAAGATGATTGAAGCCGCAGAGGCATCACCTGGGACCCCCGCTATTGAAAAGGTTAATTTCAACACTATCTTGGCCGAGCTCGACGAATATGAGGATTCGGCTTTTGACGAGGAGACCCCAAAGTTCACTATCGTTGACTCACGGAAGGTGGTTTATCGACTCGAAAATGTTCTTGGTGAGCCATCTACCGCGGGTGATCGACCGAGGTCGATCCAACGTCCGTCGCCGGTCCAATTGAAGGCATTTCTTCTGAGTAGACCTTGATTTTAATGGTTATTGTAATCGAACAAGTTCCAAACATTTTTGCTTTTTTGTTTTTAACATTATCCGAATGCCTTGGCCCAGCTGGGAGGCATAGAAACAAGTTATCATATTTTAAGTCTTAGCCCGCTTTAGGAGACTTGTTCATATTTAATCGTAGCCAACCTTTCTTGATTGCATGTTGTATGCTTGTTGAAGTAAGTGTCGAGCTAGATATAGATAGGGCAAATAAGTCAACTTGAGCCCAGAGGCGACCTAATCTTGTCGATTTAGTCGACCTCGTACTTGGTTAACTTTTTCCCGTGAACAAGATTGACCATGAGTCGAACCTCGCTTCTTATTATTGTAGCCGACCTAGGTCGAGCTAAATCTAACAAACCGACCGAGGATCGAGTCTCGTTAGGAACGAAGTCGACTAAGAGTCGGACTTGTTAAATAAACGAAGCCGATTAAGAATCGAGCTTGTTAGAACGACGCCGACTAAGAGTCGAGCTCGTTAGAACGAAGTCGACTAAGAGTCGGACTTGTTAAATAAACGAAGCCGATTAAGAATCGAGCTTGTTAGGAACGACGCCGACTAAGAGTCGAGCTCGTTAGAACGAAGTCGACTAAGAGTCGGACTTGTTTAAATAAACAAAGCTGATTAAGAATCGAGCTTGTTAAAACGAAGCTGACTAAGAGTCGAGCTTGTCGACGTTAATGTAACAAGATGTTTGATCGAATAAACTGCGTTTTTCATTGAAATAGGAAACATGCTTACATCATCTTGAAACTAGAACTAAACACAAGCTTTGAAGTTTGAAACTGAAGACTAGAAGTAGTATTTGATGAGGTGAGTAGCATGCCAAGGGTGCTTCAACTCGTCACCTCCTGTGACGAGCTATCATGTAGGTTCCTTCCTCTTGACGACTCGAGTGACTACATAGGGACCTTCCCAACTAGGAGATAGCTTGTTCTCGCCGGGTCCTTCTACCCGTTGCCTCAATCTTTCTCAATACATAATCTCCCACTTGGAAAGACCTTGCCTTGACCTTCTTGTCGTGATAACTTTTAGTCCGCCGCTTGTAATTGACCATTCTGAGGTAGGCCGTTTCCCGCTCTCGTCGATCGTGTCCAAGTCGATCAACCTGCTGGTGTCATTCTCGCTTCTTGATCGAAGAAGGTCACTCTAGCCGTAGGAATCTCGAGCTCGCCAGTGCCATGGCCTTCGACCCATATGTGAGAGCAAAAGGGGTTTCCCCGTAGCCCCCGAGTGACTGTCACGAACCGCCCAAAGAGCAAGGGGGAGTTCGTCCAACCAATTGTTTCGTCGACCTACGAGCCCAGCCTTGAGCGAAGATAGAACAAGTTTATTTGCCGTCAGCCTTGCTCCATTTCCTTGAGGATAGGCGACAGAGGATTTCCAATGTTTGATTCCCACTCGCTTCATCTCTCGTTTCGAAAGTCTCGGGAGAATCGTAACCCATTGTCGACACTATAGCTCGAGGAAAACCAAACCGACACCAAATGAAGTCGTGTATGAAGTTAATAGCATTCTCCTCTCGTGATGCGAGCTAGTGCTTTGGCCTCAACCCATTTGGTGAAGTAATCTATGGCCACTATCACGTACTTGCAGCTTCCTCTGGGAGGGAAGGGTCCAATCGTGTCGACGCCCCACATATCAAATGGCCAAGCCGCGATCACAGGAGTCCGCTTCCGTTGTAGGCACATGGGGAAGGTTGGCAAACCTTTGGCATTGATCACATTGCCGAACAAAGTTGTGAGTGCCGCCTCATGTGTGGCCGTAGTATCCCAACGTGATTAATTTGTCGCCAAGAGTCCCGGCCCCCGGTGTCCACCACAAATTCCACTATGCACTTCGTGTATCAATAGGGCGACCTCTTGGGGATGGATGCACTTTAGCAATGGCCGAGTATAAGATCTCCCGAACAGTCGCCTCCTTGAATGACATATCTCTGAGCTTTCTTTTGATAGCTCGAGCCTTCTTCTCGTCCTTCCGGCAGCCGCCACTTTCTAAGTATGCTTTCATTTCCTCGATCCAACACTTCTCCCGAGTCCAATTTCTTGAGGGATCATCTATGCACCGAATTTTTACCCTCTCATAAGCCGGATTTTCGAGGAAGGAGATAGGCTCGCCATGTGGCTCATCCGAAGTAGCCAGCTTCTCGAAAGGAGATCACTAGCCTCGTTATCTTCTCTTCCAATCCTTTGAATCTCCTGTAATTCTAAGTCCTTTATTAGTTCCTTCACCAGGTCGCAAGATTTGATGAGAGTAGAACTAAGCACTTCGTACTCGCCCGACCGGTTGACTATCAACCGCGAATCACAATAAGCCATGATCTTAGTCGCTCCAAAACACTTGGCATACTCGATAGCCGCAATCAAGGCTTCATATTCACTTGGTTGTTGGAAGCGTCAAATTTGAACCTTAGCGATTCCTCGTAAACAGCTCCTGCACTGCTCGACCAAGACAATTCCAGCTCCACCGACATTTTTGGTTGCCGACCCGTCCGAATAGACCTTCCAACAATCGACGGTAGAGTGATGGCGACTTGTGACTCTGGCTCTTTCCCTTTGCCCTTTTCTTTCGGAGCTCGCCGCCGTCATCTTCCTTGGTGAACGTAAGCTCGACTCAAGAAGTCACCCAGAGCTTGAGCCTTCAACGCTTTCGAGGTCGATACTCAATGTCAAATTCAGTGAGGGCAATTGACCAACCGAGTAGTCGACCCGAACTCTCCGGCCAGTGCATTTTTCTTAAAGGAGCATTGGTAAGAACCACGATTGGATGAGCCAGAAAATAAGCCCGTAACTTTCTTGAAGCTACGACCAGAGCATAAGCGACTTTCTCAAATATTGTAATACCCGCTTCCACATCCGATAAAGCTTTGCTGATATAGTACATGTGCTTCAAGCCCTTCATCCTCTCTAATCAATACTCGCAAAGAATCGACTTGTCTCCTGCGTATAGATACACAAATAAAGTCTCACCAGCCGGGCTACCGAGCAGGGGTGGAGTAGCAAGATAATCCTTCAATTGTTGGAACGACGAATGACATTCGGTCGTCCATTCAAATCTTTTCGTCCCCTCAACGCTTTAAAGAAGGGGAGAGATCTCTCTGCTGATTTAGATATGAAGCGACCAAGAGCTGCTACCCTTCCGTTAAGTCGCTGCATTTCTTTGACACAGGTAGGAGCCTTCATGTCGACTAAAGCCTTTATCTTCTCTGGATTAGCTTCTATGCCTCTTTGAGATACCATGAATCCCAAGAACTTGCCAGCAGCCACTCCAAATACACATTTGCTGGGATTGAGCTTCATGTCGTTTGCTCGTAAATTGGCGAATGTCTCCTTTAGGTCGACTACGTGACTCCCGGCCTTGGTTTTAATGACCATGTCGTCAACGTAAGCTTCCATATTTCGACCAATTTGTGAGGCAAAGACTTTATTCACCATTCTCTGATAAGTTGCACCCGCATTCTTCAAACCAAATGGCATCATATTGTAGCAGTAGATGCCCCCAGCTGCTTGAAATGCTGTTTTGACTATGTCATCCTCGTGCATCTTTATCTGGTGGTATCCCGAGTAAGCATCCAGGAAACTGAGAGTGGAATGACCAGCAATAGAATCAACTAGCTTGTCGATCCTTGGAAGGGGATAACTGTCCTTTGGGCAAGCTAGATTAAGAGTAGTGAAGTCGACACACATCCGCCATTTCCCATTTGATTTCTTCACCATGACCACGTTGGCCAACCACGTTGTATGAGTGGCCTCTTTGATTATCCCTGCACTCAAAAGTTTTTGTACCTCAGTTTTTATAGCTTCCTCCTTGTCGCGAGCAAAGCTTCTCAATTTCTGGGGTCTAGGCTTAATGGTCGGGTTGACTTCGAGCCGATGAACAGCGACCTCCTCCTTGATTCCCCTCATGTCCTCTACTCTCCATGCGAAGACATCACTGCTTTCTTTGAGTTGCTTGATAATTTCTGCTCGCTCCTCAACTGATAACTGCTTTCCAATTTGAATTTTTTGATCGGGGTAAAAAGGGTTGGTGATTACTGACTCTAGCTCATCCACAGCTTCTAGCTCTGGTCCATCTCTGAATTGTAGAGTCTCCACTATGATCTCCCTGACCTTTTGTCTTTCCTCGCCTCCTAAGTGTGGAGCCTCCTCAGCTATCATATCATCAAGCTTGTCTGCAACCTTGTTGGTAGGGGCCCCCGAGTTATTGTCTATCTGGAGGCATAGGTCTCCTATGACGACTTGATCGACCATAACTACATCTGAATCGACCTCAGTGGTGTTAGAGTGACGTGTCGACTCAAGCATGACCTCGTCATTTGAGCGATAGGTCGACTCTACCACGTCGGTGATTGTTGACGATCGGGTAGTTTTGGTGGACCGGATGAGACAGCTTCAAGTAACCATCGCAGCCTCACCCTAGCTCCCTTTTCTTTCTTTCTCTTAGAACATGATCCAGATAAGCACGAGCCGTGCCTTGTACGCAACCCACTCCAAAGGGTGTGGGGAACTTTACTCGCCGGTGAGGAATTGATGCTACCATTCCAAGAGCGACTGTCCCGAATTCCAAGTATGGCGGCATAGTCACTATTTACATCAATTACGATAAATTGTACCTTCGAGACAATCCTGAGGGGTGCTTTGGCCTAGGTCGACGTCAAGCATTATCTGGCCTTTAGCATCAACTCGGTGGTTGGTGAAGCCCTCCAACCCGCCATCATATCTCTCCAAACTGCTCATCATTAAGGCCCATTTCCTTGAAAGTTTTGTAAAACAAAATATCCTTGCAGGCCCCGTGTCGACTAAGAGTCCGCTTCGTCGTACATCCATCAATGAGACCTGGGATGACGAGAACTTGCTCCCTAGCCGCCATATTTGTTGCCAATTCATGGGGGTAGAAGGCGATCGCCTCATCTCTTATTTCTCTCCTCTGGAGGCACGCTGGGCCTTATTTAAGCCGGAATATCTTGTGCTTGATGGCCGTGTTGCTTGCTTGTTCGGTGATGACCCCCGTGCCCGCCTAGGCTGCCTAGGTCCTTGTTGCCCACCGCTGTCGCTCACCTCCCCAGCTCTGAGGTCTCTTCACATAAGCTTCGAGTCTCCCCGGTCGACCATTCTCTGGATGATACGCTTTAATCCCAAGCAATCCTCGTGAGATGACCGGTGTCTTTGTGGTAGTCGCAAGACTTGCCGTTGTCCCGCCTAAACTTGTTGCCTCGGATTCATTGGGACCGGAGGAGCCAGCTCGACAAAGCATTCAAAATCTCGGTTCGACTCACCGTGAAGGGAGCTGAAAGCCGGCACCTTCTCTCGTCGCCCCTAGTTCTCGTTCTTTCCATTTTTATTGTTCCCCCATTCTTGTTGGAGTCCTTTTTATCATCGCCGACTTCAACCTTGGGGCTCTTACCGTTCTTCTTTTCTTTCCTTTCCTCGGCCGGAGCGACATTATACACCTTTTCAAACAACTCCCGTCGAGTTGTGACCGTTCGGACCGTGAGCTCGTAGTCCATGTCTTCGAGGAAATACCACTTCGGAAGCAATTGATTACCTCCCCTGTCGGTGAGGTCTTCCTCTATTTTATCAACCATCTCTTTGAACTTGGTGAAATAGCTCATCGAGCTTTCATTCTTACCCTGCACCAAGTTATTCAGATCCGTGACGGTTATCTTTCGAGCTCCTGCAGTCGAGAAGCGATCTAAGAATTTTGTTCTGAAGCATGCCCATGTGGTGATACTACCAGCGGCCAAACCATTGAACCAAGTTAAGGCCGCCCCGAGAAGTGTGCTTAGGAGAGCTTTGCACATGTTGTCATCCTCATTGGCGACAAACACATAGTGGCTTCCGGATGGGATATGTGGCTTCTGGCATTTGTCGACCCGTAGTACTTCTCCGTAAGAGGCAACCGAAAGTAGGAGGAGGTCGACTATCTCGATTTCTTTGGAGAAAGGTCGAAGAGCAAAGTCGATTCGTTCAACCTTTCCGTCTCTTTTTCTTCTCCTCCTCCCATTGCTCAAATTTCTTTTTCATCAACAACCATTCTCTAGCGTCGGGTCTTTCATCTCCTGGAGGGGAGCCGCATTGGACCTCCGCCTTCACTTCTGGGGGAGTCACCTGCCTACTCCTTCGTCCCTGTGAGAATTGGTCCTTTCGATCTTATTGGGGATCTATGTCTGCTACTTCTTTGAGGCGACTGCGCCTCTCGGAGGCGACGGCGACCTGCGCCTATGATCTCCATGTGGCGACCTCGCGCCTTTCCCCTCTCACAGCGACCTATGCCCATTTCTCGTCTCTTTGAGACCCCGATCTCGTAAGTTGGGCCGGGGAAACATGTCTGCTCTATTGGTGCTAACTCGAGTCCTCAAATCAGTTGAGCCTCCCTGCTCTCGCTTTCGCTGAGGCTAGCTCTTAAATCATTACTCGGCACATGAACTATAGTGGGAGCTCGACGTACCATTCTGTCTTCGCCGTTACGTCCCACACCTTCATTTGGCCTAGCACTCCTGGCTCGTTGCCCATTAGAAACCTGAGCGGGTGCCACTCTCTCGGGCGTATGTCGGCTCGTGCCGCCTCCTCCATGGCTATTAAGTCGGCGTAGAATGCAGGCTCGCTCCGACATCATTTCTTTCTTGCTCATGGGATTAGTGGAGGGACCTCGCCCCGCTTCCCACATTAGCCTCGCCCAGTTGTACGTTTTGGGTGAGGTGGAGCTCCTTGTCCTTCCATAGGACGCTTTTCTCTCCTTGCATCTGCAATCCCCGCCATCGCCCACGCTGTTAGAGCGTGTCGCCCTAGCATGATGTCGTTGAGGAGGGGGAGGAGGTGGCAAATCTGCATTTCCAACATTTGCATTGTTGTTGTTGTTCACTTCATCGTGCCCAAGTGAAGCCTCGGATACGTGTCCTTCTGAAGTCACCATTGTTGCAGGTTTGATGGAGTTTTCGAAGTCAAGTCTAAAGCACTTTCCCGGCAATGGAACCAAACTGATGCTACAGGAAATGTGCTTATCAATCTTCCTCCACGTGGCAGGACTGATCACCTGGCTCCTTGACCTGAAAACAGAACCCACGACTAGCCGGATGTGTCTCCGGCGAAGACGCTCGGGCGTGAGAGTAAGATTACCGTTGTTTATAGCTCAAAATGTATAGAATAATGAATTCTGATAACAAAATGGCAGTTACCTTTGCACCGTTGGTAGTGACGAAGTATTTATAGGCAAGAGTAATGTATTTTTGGTGAGGAGACATGTCCTCCGAGATTATAGCAGCGGTTATTCAGTCATGTGAACGTGTTAGTAACTGTCCCTGATTTGTAGGGATGCGGTTACGAGAATAGTTCAACCGAATACGCCTGCAAGTATCAAGTCGTCACTTGTTAATTTAGGTCGAGGTCGCCACTCGTGGAATGGTCGACCTGACTGTCGGGTAGAGCATGGTTCGTACCCGAATTGTAGCATGGATCATGAGGTCGAACTAAGTTAGGTCGGGACCTATAGGTCGGACCATGGGCTTAGTCGACTGTCGCTTGAGATGGGCTTTGGGCCTTGCTCTGACTGGGCCAGCCCTATTGAGAATGTGATAGTCAAAGCTGGATGTAATTGGGCTTTACTTGCTGGGCCCAACTCGACACTTTTGGTATGTTCAATATATATATATATATATATATATATATATATATATATATATATATATATATAAGATGTAGAATCCTCGGCAAGAATGACAAAAATCCCAAGAGATTTGATAAATTGGTAAAACATGGAAATCTTATTTCCTTTCAATCACCCCATATTTTTGTCATTCTTGTCAAAATATGAAATCATCAAAATTAGGACAAAGACCAACTCCCTAAAATGATGATATCTCTGTTTGAGATATTATCTCACATTGGGAATTGACAAATCTTGCCTATAATATATAAAGATTTTGGGTCATTCCCCTTATCGCCAATTGGTTTTAAGGTGGAACCTTAGACTTTAACATGGTATCAGAGCAGGTCCATTACACGTGCAAGCCCAATGACCCATGATGTTACTCCGCGCTACTCGATTAATAAGTCCACGTTGTAAGCCTTTGGCAAAGTCCGGCTACACGTGAGGGGTCGTGTTAGAGATATGATTCCACATTGGGAATTGACAAACCTTACCTATAATATATAAAGATCCTGGGCCACTCCCCTTATCACCAATTGGTTTTAAGGTGGAACCTCAGACTTTAACATGTTAGAGATATTATCTCACATTGGGAATTGACAAACCTTGCCTATAATATATAAAGATCCTGGGCCACTCCCCTTATCACCAATTGGTTTTAAGGTGGAACCTCAGAGTAGGTTCTTTACACGTGCAGACCCAATGGCCCACGATGTTACTCTGCGCCACCCGTTTGATAAGTTCACGTTGTAAGCTTTGGCAAAGTCTGCTACACGTGAGGGGGCGTGTTAGAGATATTATCCCACATTGGAAATTGACAAACCTTGCCTATAATATATAAAGATCCTGGGTCACTCCCCTTATCACCCCTTGGTTTTAAGGTGATCCTGTGCCACTCCCCTTATCAGCAATTGGTTTTAAGGTGGAACCTCAGACTTTAACAATCACCCCTTGATTGATTATCTCTCTAGAATTGATATCACATGACAAAACATCTCCCCTTTGACAGACTATCTCTCCCCCTTTTGACCAGAAGGCTATTCAAGCATATATTGTAGAGAATCAGAGACAACATAAAAGAGATGTGAATAGACAATAATTACAGATCAATAATGGAGATCAAAGCAGCAATATGCAAACAGATGATCGAAAACATGTGCACATGGATTTTAGATCATCAGAGGCATTTGCAGAAAACGTGTGCACTTCAGGAGACACCATTAAAACTCAAAATTTCTCTTTATCATGCATAGGACACAATCAATTGCACTCAAACCAGGAAATAAGAAGAGAGTCAAAGAGTTCAAAACTCTTTAGAATTCCAAATGAACAAAAAGATGATTTGCAAGATAATATATAAACAAGATTTTGTGACATTTAAAAATACCAATGATAAATCTTTTCATATTAACCCTCTCACTGTTCAATTAAAATCTCCTTATCAATACCAAGAAAAAAGCTCATGAAGAATATTGTTAAACAAAAAATAATTAGGCCAAAATTTATTAAAAATATATCACCATAATAAGATTTTAATAAGGCTAAATATGACCTAAATAATTTATGCCTAGACATGAAACAATATGCACATACATGTGGGGGTATATCTTAGCTTTTGGTGAGATATGGGATGTCTGAACATTACAAGACATATTCAACTGTTCATGAAGTCAATGAGTTGATTTCCAATTACTTAGCCTCTTGAATTCACCCACATTGGGCATTGAATCAGTCATTCAGGAGAGATTTACACTCTCACACCATAGTGGAACCCAATTTTTTCTCAAGTGATGGAACAATATAGCATTCACATTGGGCATACAAGTGGTAAGCTTCAAAACAGAGGAGGCAGCTTGTGCTCTCAATGACCTTATATTAAGCACTCACTCCGTGATAACCTTGTAAGGTTTAGAATGGTCAACTTGTAAGACAACAATTTTAGGAAGAACTCAAATGGTACGTTGAATCATGGAGACAGACAATTGGTCACACTGAGATATATAGTGAAGATTACACTATACTATGAATGCAATTTTTTTTTTTTTTGTGTTTTCTATAATATACAAATATATAGAGATACAGATAGATGTTCGCATGTCGGTGCGATCAGCTTAACTCACACAGTTTGAGAGGCTTCTTTAGAGAAGAAAATCTCTCAAAGGCAAAAACCTTGATGAGTACAACCAATTGATTTTCAATTCTCATAGATTCTAGACGAAGTATTATATTTTCAACAAAATTCCAAATGAAGATATGTCTAAAATCAATGTGCTTAGTACAAGATTGTTGAAGAACGTTCTTTGATAATTCCAAGGCATTATTATCACAAAAGACATTTAAGATTTATTTTTCAGACCATTGTCTTTGATCATTTGATTCATCCAAAAAAATTTTAAACACCACTAATTGTCACATATTTAGATTCAACAGTTGATAGAGACTCACTATGTTTCACACTGGACACAAAGTTATGATCACTTAACTCAGAGCCCTTAGTAGACATGTGATATGCAGGTGTCAAACCGGATGTTTTTGCAGATGTCTGAACACTCATGTGTGAATGCACATATGACTCCACTAATTTTAAGGACACTTTTTCTTGTTTTACATGTCCATACTCATCCTTAAGAGCCCCTTTTGCATCTTTACATTCATAACCTGAAACACCATTCTCAATAATTTTGACATTGAGATCAATAGTATAATCAACAATGGATTTGAGACATAAAAGATTATCAATCAATATATAACAATGATCAGAAGATCTTAAACCTTTTCAAATACATGTATTTAAATCATTGAATACCTCACATATCATCTTATCAAATTTAACATGTAGATTATCATCATATAACTGACTGATGCTAATTAAGTTGGCTTTAAGCCCCCTCAACATAATAACATTTTGCAATTTAGGAAGCCATTTAACATTCAGAATACCTTTACCAATAGACTAACATTGTTCACCACCATCAAAATTAACTTTTCCTCCCTTTACATTTTCATAGCCCGTGAGGTACTCAAAGGAGCTTGTCATATGCCTAGAACACCCGCTATCATAGTACCACGTTTTTAAGACACTGGTCTTTAGGGGTGTAAATGCAACATGACAATCTGATGTAGGTTTTTCTACCCAACAAATTTTGCCTTACCAGAGGTATGAGCGAAGGAATATACACTTGATTATGCGCTTATATGATGGAACATATGTCCACAAATATGCTTACCACTTTCAAAATCATGTTTTAACTTATAACAAAAAGGTCTAATGTGTCTAGGAGAAAAAACAATAATGACACACATATTATCTTCTCCTAGGATCCTTCTTCTTGTTTTTTAAAACTTTTTCTTCTTGATATTTTAAAGTTTCCTCACCTTCTTTCACAAAAAATAGAAGTATCATAGCCAAGACCTTGTTTTCCAACATTTCCCTTTTTTTGTGAGTAAAACTTCCAAATTGGATATGAAATCTTTTTGACTTTCATTTTCTTTTGAAATCATCTCATTTTCAGATTTAAGTTCAGAAAATTCACTTGAGAGTTTCTCATTTACCTTTGTGAACACCTTGATTTTCTCCACCCGTTTGGACCAATTGGCATAAAGTTCAATGTACATGTTGTATAACTCATCATATGAGGCTCATCACTTTCATTATCAGAATCTCTAGCCACAAAAGAGTTAAGGCACATGAGGTCGGGAATAACAAATGTTTGGTCAAATGTGTAATCAGTTGTTTGTACATCAGATTGATCAATCAACTTAAAATTGTCTATGGCCAGTTTGCAAGTGTTATCAAAAAGGTTGATAGCACAAATGATAACACTTACGGTAACACACACAAGAGAGTATAATAACCGTGTGTAAACAAAGAAAACAGTTTGTAAAACACAACAGTTTTGCAGCGGAATATAAGAATATAAACAAGAAATAATTTTTCTCAAGTTATATAAACATATAACTTGAGGATGCCTAAACGGCGAAGACTTTATATTCACTATATGAGATGATTACAAAGCCGAAGTTGTTCCCTATCTATATATCAATGTAAGAACTAGGAACTAAGATCAATCACGAAGTTCTATCCTAGCTTGGACACAATCAAGTCCCAAGATGTTGAAGGTGGAAATAATTTGTGGGAGGAAGAACAGAAAGAGCCGAGGAGTAATTGATCTTTTCTTTTGCATGTGTGATGTCGAATTGAAGCCTTGAGATTGATACCAAATGGAAAGAACCAGAAACAATGGGTTACAAACCCTAGATAAAGAAAGCCTCAGCTTTTCCTTTATTTTCTTTATTCAATAATCAATAAGTCTAATTTTCGGATTTAACATATGACCCTATTTTATATGACTCCTACGACTTGGAAAACAAGTCAAAACCTACTAAAATTACCCCTAAGCTATATGGTTACATAATAGGACTCAAAAATAATAAAATATCTCCTAAATCTATTCTAAAACATCAAAATATTACCTATCTAATAATAATTCCGAAAATACAAAGAAAATAATAAAATATAAGTAAATAATAATTCCTAAATAATATTTCCAGAATCTGTCGTCGATTTGTATCATTCTTCCTTTCTTAGAAAAAATTCGACCTCGAATTTGGATTGTTTCTTTTGGAAATACGTCTCGAAATTTATCCTTCAACCGTCAATGAACTCTATACTTAGTATAACTCACCAATACATCCATCCAATCCGCCCAAAAATATGTAACACAATTTTCAAATAACAATTTCTTGACAATCTGATGAATAATCTGACCAGAGAACAACCATATCCATTTTTTTGTATTAGAATTTTTTTTAGAAATAAATTGAAGACATCGTCTAATTTGCTTAACATAAGTTTCTAATGTATCTAAACCATCTCTAACACATAAATTAATTATATGACATAAACATCTAATATGAAAAAACTTACCCCCAAGTGAGGGTTGACAAACGGTTATTAAATCGGGTAAACTAGCCGTATTAGCACTTGCGTTGTCAAATGAAATAGTAAATATTTTATTTAAACAATACAATCCTTATATCATTTATAATTGGAAATCAATATGAATCTAGTTTGCACTTATCGAATCATCATTTAGAATTTTCTAGGAAGATTTATGACTATTTTGGTGGACTTTTTTGGCGGAGAATAGCCTGAAAGTCAAATCAGATTCAATCGAAAATGGTCTAAGTTTTGATGTTTATCAAGTCTTTTGAGTTTTCTATATTTTCTTATCATTAAATATTAATTGTTAGATATGTCTTTTATTTTAGTATTCATAAGCTTGGAGAGATGTTTCAAGTAACTATAGATACCCTACAGATTGTCATTGTAATGAAGAGTTGATTTTTTAGTTAATAAAATATAAGATTGTGCTTTGTGCCATCTTTTCTTGTTCTTATCTATTTGGTGAATTCCGTTTAGTAAGGAACATCATACAACCCTGTATCTATTTGGTGAATTTCGTAGAGTGGTGAGTTATCTATGTCCTATATCTTCAAGTGGATTCCGTGAAGTGGTGAATATTTTTATTCGTTTTCTTTATTTTTTATTTTTGCTGCATTTTTTCGATATCAAATTGGCATTAGAGCCGAAACTAGAAATTTCCGGTGGAAGTATCTTTTTATCCATTTTATTCTTCTATTCCTCATCCTCCCCTTCGTCAACTTCAATACTTTTTGTTTTGTTTCTTAAAAAAGAAATATTATTCTTTCTCAACTCACTATGGTTGATCTTGCCCTTCACAAATTTAGTTGCATTATTGCCCATTGTTGATTGGTCTCAACCACCAATCTATAATGAGTATCCTCAAGATAAAGAATTTTTATTTGAACAAATTGGTTATGGTTCAACACCATATTTTGATAAACGCATAGATATGTGTCACATTTGTGGCCCACATTCATCTTCTTTAATTAGAGAAGCATCACATTCAAAGTTTTTACTACACCTTTATGGGATCGATCAAAAATAATTTTGAATATCCCAATATTGGTCATTGTTATAAGGACCCCTTTAACATCAACTCGTCAAGTTTGTTGTTCAATTGGTTCATCGAAAAAAATTGCATTGATTACTTTCTCACATCTTGCTTGACCGATTGGATCAAAGTCGTTACAAGGGAAATAAATTTTAAAGTTCATCAAGGCCTTATTGGAATTATGTTTTCAAGAGTTTTTAATGCATTACTAAAAATTTGTGGTCAAAATTTCTTAAAGTGGGGGATTATGAAGCGGGAGCTAAAGCGCGGTCTCTTGAGATTCTTAATAAAATTTTTTCAATTTTAACAAATTGTATCTCCTAAGCCGCTTAGTCAAACAATGCAAGCTATATATCATTAGAAAAAAAATATGAATCTAGTTTCATGTGCACTTTTCAGATTATCATTTGAAATTTTCTAGGGAGATTTATGTCTATTTTGGTGGAGGATAGGCTAAAAGTTAGATTCATTCGAAAATGGTCTAAGTTTTGATGTTTATGAAATCTTTTGAGTTTTCTATGTTGTCTTATCTTTAAATATTAATTGTTAGATTTGTCTTTAAGTATTTTAGTATTCCTAAGCTTAATTGGAGGGATGTTCCACGTAACTATAAATAACTTACAAATTGTCACTGTAATGGAGAGTTTAATTTTTAGTTGATAAAATATAAGATTGTGCTTTGTGCCATCTTTTCATGTTTTTATCTATTCAGAGAATTCCGTTTAGTAGTTAACATCATATAATCCCATATCTCTTTGGTGGATTTTGTTGAGTGGTGAGTCGTCAATACCCTGTATCTATAAGGTGAATTCCTTGAAGTGGTCATCATTTCTATCCATTTTTATTTATTTTTCTTTCCGCTGCGTTTTTACGGTATCACCATCTCAATCTCCAACCCCACTCAAGTTAGAGGATCTAAATCGTAGATACCCAACTTGCCAAATAAAAACTGAAACAGGTAAATGAAAAAAACTTGTTTATTTTTAAACAATAAAGAAAATCTCTTTTTTTGTTTTTAAAGTAAAAGAAAACTTTAAAAAATTGTCAACTCTACGTAGTAGTAGCTTGATCTCCACTATTTGTGAAAATCATTCACGTAGGATAAGTTTGAATGCATTGCAAAAAACATAGGAAAGATTCCAAATGATTTGAAAAAAAAATTCCTATTGCTTCCTCAGTTTCATGTCTGTGCCGAGAAGTTCCACACGCTGCTCTCCATGCAGCGCCTGGTTCTTCTTAAGTTTCTTCTCAGACTTGCTGTAGTTCGTACAAAGCCGGTTTCTTTTCCCTTATCAACATGAGCAGGTCCCTTACTTCAACATGTTTGTCGTGCACATCTTGTGCCCTGAGAAAGCTTTCACGGGCTCCTCCCTATGTCGTTCATTGCCGATATACTGCACATTCTGGCAACGCTGATTTCAATTTCTGGCCTTGTATCAACGCGTTTGTCCCGCACAACCCGTGCTGCGATGAAACACCTATGGTCGTCTTTCAAGTTTATGGACCATACCTCAACACGTTTGTCATGCACATTTCGTGCCGTGAAAAAGCACCCTTGGCCGTCTCCCAGCATGTCATTTCCCCCCTCAAAAAAATAATCCACGACGGTTGCAGCTAATCCACCATGGATGAGCAACAATCGTTTATTCAAGAGTTATAAACGGTGATTTTAATCAAATTGATAAAGCATTAATCGAAACCCTAGGTTTTGGGAATTCGTTGCAGAAGCAAATTGGGTAATCAGACCACCAAATCGATATCTTTGATAGCATGTCAAATTTGGAGAAAGAATTATAATATTTATTTGTTATTCAATCTCAAAGAATTACAAAGTCCTATATTTATACACAAAACCTTGGATTCCTAATACTTAAGGAATACTCCTCGTACCTAAATTATATCCCTATAAGATGATATTTACATGAGATATGCACAATCTCCTAATTCTATCACATGTCTAAAATCTCTAATGTATATCCCCCGATATTTTCTTTGTATCCGATACCTATCTTGTCTCTGATGATTCTGACTTGATATCGATTCGCACTTGATTGACTCGGTCCAGCTCGGTCCACTCCATCTCAATCTCCAACTTTTTTTCTTCGCAAAAATGGGAGAAAATTTTCATTTATTGAACTAAAAGCCATGAATTATGAAACATTTGGTACTAGTAAAGTTTCTGTTTGCTAAATTGAATGGGGGTAGCTGCTCCATTGGCATATGGGTGGCTCCATTCCAGCCGACATCAAGCATACGTAATCTAATTTAATGGAAACAACGTATTAATGAGAGAAAATGGCAGGGCCAAAACAACTGTCTACGCACATTAAAATTCTTTGTTGTTGTTGTTCTGTTCTCCTTGTGTGTGTCAGAAATATTAGCGAATGATAATTGCAGGGCTAAAGCAACTGACTACGGTCTGATCTGGTCCCACATTGTTCGTGATTGTTACTGTTACCTTACAATGGATTAGTGAAGCTTCAAGGATGAATAACAAGGGTAGCAGAAGCGCTACATGTTTGATGAATAAACTCATTTTTACTGTACTATTTCTCGATAGGTTATGTTGATTTATAGGTTGAAAGTTTGACTTATAGTAATATTTTCTTTGATAAATTTTGTCAAAGCAGATTTTTTCCCATTATAAAGTGAAATCCTTGTAATATTTTTATTAAGGTAAAAATCAAAAAACTTTTATTCATGTAATATTGTGACAGTCAACTAAGAATTTTGCAGCTTGTTATTAGATTTTAGAAATCCAATCAGAAAGGGTGCAATCCGGGACCTGTGCGGTTCTACCGCATATAAGTCATGTGGGCCCGTGATTGCGCCCCTCCGTTCTCATCTCGATGCTTGACATTTTTGCCCTTTATTGAGGATATTTTAGACATTTTGCTTGGCTGATTAAAAGTGAATTGGTCACTTGCTAGTTCATTGAGATGCAGAACCTGTTGAATAACAATCTGAATGCATTGGGCGTAGTTCAGCATGTGTATAAGTATTATTTTCTGATGTTAATTTTCTTGTAAGCTTTCTTTTCCCATGATCCCTTCATCCTATGGCCATGACAGTTATCCCTGTTCTCAGTTGGTCCATTTCTTAATTTTCGCCAACGCCTACTTTATTATAGAAATCCTGTCCCCCATCCTAATTTAGAAATGGGCATCGCCTCTTCATTTGATTGGATGATTATCAACCCAAAACATTAGATTTTGTTGTTCATTAATATTCCCATTTTGAAAACTCAAGTAGGCCAGCGGATGTTGCAGTACTGGAAGCAGCCTCCGTAAGTATAGACTTATAGTTCTAATAGTGCGCGCACTTGAGAAAATTTAGTCTGATTAGGATCCTCCCCAACCTCACATCACTAGAACACACGCCAAAACTGTTAGAGATATTATCCCATATTGGGAATTGACAAACCTTGCCTATGACTTATAAAGATCCTGGGTCACTCCCCTTGACACCAATTGGTTAAGGTGGAACCTCAGACTTTAAGATGCTATCAGAGCATGTCCTTACACGTGCAGGCCCAACGGCCCACGATGTTACTCCACGCCACCCGATTAATAAGGCCACATTGTAAGCCTTTGACAAAGCCCGACTACACGTGAGGGGGCGTCGATGTTATTGTTATTCCTGCTGTGTTCTCATTGTGCGTGTCAAGAATATGATATCTAGCTATTTAAATAAAGGAAAAACATTTTAAAGAAAGAAAATAGCTAGAAAAAACCAATACTCACATAGATATGCTTTGTTTTTGTTATTATTATTGTTGTAGTTGTGTTCTCATTTGGTATCAAGCATATATATGCTATCTATTTTTTTATTTTTTTTTTAATTTTTGACAGTGCCCTCGAACCAACTTTGTAGCCCATGTGGACATGGCCTTTCCCTAGATTCCCACACATAATGAGAGCTCTTATGGTACCAGTTTCCCTTTTTAACATATTAGCGAAAGATAATTGCAAGACCAAAACAGAGATGACTGCACAAGAGTGCTGTAGAATGCTCTGTGGTTCTTATACATTGTTATATTTGTTCTTAATACGCATCAATCACATTCCATCTAATTTACTAAAACAACAGATGGTAATTTATTAATTTTCATTAATTTCTCTTCAGATATTACAAATCATGCAATAATCTTACTTGTAAATAAAACGACTCTCCGTTTCTATATTATATCTAAACTACCATTGATGGCATATGTTTCTGTGATAGGGTGAATCCTGATTAAGTAGACATATATCTGACTGTCTTATGTACCACGTACAGTTGTGACACATATCCTTTGAGAAAACATTGAACGTAGTAAGCTTACTTCCCCACCCGAAGTTGCAGGAAAAGACAGTTGTACCCCAAAAATTGGGTCGGAAACTCAAGTCAAAGTTTTTGTTGTTTGTAAGCAAGCGAGTGCCAAGATCATCATCCTTGGATCTGCATCGAACGGTTACGGTCTAACCTGGTCCCACATTGTTCGTGATCGTTACTGTTACCTTACTATGAACAAGAGAAGCTTCAAGGATGAATAACAAGCTTAGCAGAAGCGCCACATGCTTGATGAACGAACTCATTTTTGTTGTATTATTTATCAAATAGTTTTTGTTGATTTAAAGGGTGAAAGTATGACTTATTGTAATATTTTCTTTGATAAATTTGGTAAAACTTTTAATACTTCAAGGCCTGTGAGTGGAACAAAGGATATCACCACGTGATATATAGTTCTATTTTTGTGTAAATATTAGTTGTGTATTATTGTAAGAAGATAACTATTGTATTTATTCCTAGTTATTCTTCCCTTAGATAGATCATCTTCCATGTTTGTCTTATAAGGTCAAAGTCAAAAGAGCTTTTATTCATGCAATATTATAGCAAAATTTGATAGGTCTAAAGTCGCACGCCTATAACTTAAATACCAAGACTATACTCGGCTACAAAAACTGCAGCTAGGACAAGTCCAGGGTCGATCCACTGAAGAACGGTTATTCGGTTGCACAATTGTCACTTGACAAGATTGGGGGTTTGTTTGATTTTAATTAAATTTCTAAAACAGAAATTAAAAACTAAGTTGTAAAACAATTAATGGGAAACACTTCAGATTTGTTTCCGTCCCCGTTTATCAATTCAATATCATTGGCACAATTTCTTTTCCTTCCTCCCTATTCACTTGATCCGGAATATATTTCAACCCCTATTTCTTTCTTATTAATGGTTATAAGCAGTGACACACTCAACTATTCCCCTAATCAATACCTAAACCTAACTGACACAGTTTAGATTCACAATATTGATTGATAACGCTTTAAGAAATTAAGATCAAGAATTTCACTATTCTTTTGCAAATAGATCGAAACCTAGTTTTACCCCCTTTTTAATTTACCACGACACGTGCATAAATCTCAAAGATGCTACTTGTGAAAAACCCTAATCTGACACAGACTTAAGATTAAACTAGCATTAAATCAATTACAAGGGAAAAGAGGGTGATCAAATCTCAAAACCCTAGAAAAGATTTATCAATTAAAAACAAGTAAAACTATTAATAGGGATTCAGAAATAAAGAAATCAATACCTCAATTGAATTAATAAACGGTTCGGGATTCAAATCCAAAGCAAAAGGTTTAAGCTTCCATGAAAATTGCTGAAAACTCTAAGTAAAAATAATAAAAAGTCTAACTCTAAAACTGAAGTTGAAAAGAGTATAAATACTTCCCCCAACCAATAATAAAAACCTAGAAGGAAACTAAAATTAAAAAGAAAAAGAAAAATAATAATAATATAATAATAATAATACTCCTTAATTTATTCCCTGCCAGCACACCCATAAATTCCTTGGTCCACACGTCGGTCAATCCTTGGTCAACTGAAAAATCCTTGGTCCATTGAATAATCAATTTCCTAGAATCCCATACTGATTGATTCCCCTTCTCAAATTAAATTCATTTCCTAAATCATTTCTCTCACACGTGCACATTACTTTAATTTCCAATTTCTTCGTTTCCACTTTGGTCCTCGAAATTCTACTTCTTTGTAATTTGATTCTTGAACTTCAGCTTTTCGCAGTTTGGTCCCTGCACTTCTGATAATAGCAACTTAATCCTCCACATTTATACTTTTGCAGGAACACACAAAATCACTCAAAATATCTCACAATTACAAAGATTTTCCATAAACTTACTAATTCATTGTCTACCCCAAATTACATCAAAACTAATCTAAATTACATTAAAATAATGATAAAATGTCGAGAAAAATAGGGAAATAATGTATATAAAATCCACCACATCAAATTCCCCCACGTTTAGACCATTACTCGTCCTAAGCACCGGTCTAATCAGCGTAGCATGGGAGGAAAATGATCCCTAATCTCCTCTAAACCACCAATCAAAAACCCACAAACTCAAACAACTCAATCAACGTACTCGGAGAATGGAACTCCGCTCCTTATCACTCCAAAAATAACAATGATATCAATGACCTTAGCTCGACCCCAACTCCAAATATGCAAAAACGGGACATCCAAGCTAAGGCCCACACATCAAAAAGTTAGGGGGAACTACAATGTCCTAAGCTTCCCCCACGCTATCCTCACACTACTACTCCCTCAAAATAAAGTCCCTGCCCAAGCAAAGACTTACCTCATAACAAAACACCTACACCCCCTTATACCTCCAGAAAAGAACGAGGATTTTCTAACTTAACGTCTCTAAATCAAACCTCCTACGCCAATAATGATCAATCCTACCCTACACTCCAATCCTCTCTTATGTCTCCAACTCCGGTGATGTAAAGAATAGAAAGTATTTCACTCACTCACCTTTTGCCTAGGTGCCGTTTCCGATTTTCACCTAGCCTCTCATTTTTTTATTTTTATTTATTTAAAAAAAAATTTCATCATTTTTTTTCTTCTTTTTTTTTTTTTTTCACACCCTCTCCTTTTGCCTAAGTGCCCTCTCGGGTTTTCACTTAGCCTCTCTTTTATTTATTTATTTATTTATTAATTTTTTTTTATATTTATATCAATTTACAACAAAAATCAACCTCCTCCCCCACGCTTCAATCTCACAATGCCCTCAGTGTGACGAATAAAATCATAATAAAGATCAAAAGCGTAAGGAGAAAGTAAGATAGTACCATCAATGCGAGCATCGCCAAGAGGACCGAGAGGGCGCGTATATTCTTGGCTCAGGCCGCTGCACATAGGCCTCCTGATGCTGGTGCCTCCTACTCATCAGACCAAATATTACAGTAGCCCCCAATGTACAAGGAACAAGATAGAGGAGAGCAGGTTGACCATGCCCATCCATTAAGTACAACCCTAGGTATGTGAAGAGGGGGACACATCCATAGCCAACCATCAGAGAAAGGGAGTAACCATTTCGAACGCTTTTCTCTCTTCTTTTTTTTTCGTCATATTTAACAGAAAAGGCGACGAGCAAGCCAGGGAAGAGGATGTCCCCAAAGCCTATCATATTAGAACCACCCCAAGGATCAAAAAATCTGGGAACTCTTAAAAGCATTGGAATTGACTCTCCACCACTGTTATCACCTTGAGCAACCGCAATCATAACACTGTTGTGGAATATATACGGCGATAGAAAGACCCAAAAGATGTCATATAGAAAGGCACAACAAAGTAGAACTGTAGCCACCATTATATTTGGTAACTGTGCCAACTGTAACACTGTAATCATCAATCCGATACCAAGAATGTCTTGGCCAATCCAAGAGTACGATGCCATCCTAGTTGAAGCCCAAAAGATCGCCAAGACATACTGCATTTGCTTGTCACCAGTGATACTATGCAAGTGTGCATCCCCTCAATTCCACTGATGCAAAAAAAATGAAAAGCACCCAAACGAACCAAGCTGACATAAAGAAATAAAGCAACAGCAGAAAACTGGATGATCTAAAGACAAAAACTACAGCAGTCTTTGCACTGATTTCAATAATTTCCTTGTCATCAACATCTTTGTCTGTTCCACGATTGGACTCCTCGATTGAGCGTTTCAACCCTTTGTTTTCACCATTTTAATTCACACAATCCCAATACGCACACAATGCAAACACAGCAACCCAACACCAACGCAATGTGATAACAGTAATCAATCAACACCAACACAATGTAATAATCTCCGTTCACAACCAACCGAACCCTCCACAGCTCCCTAAGAAATTTAATTATCAACAAGGAATTAATTTCGAAAAATTACCTTAATATGCTTTCCCCAAACCTCCGAAACACCACCATGTTGTTCCAAATCACGGCTTCCAAAGTTTACGTCAAAAACCAAAAATTAGAAATTCTAGGGCTTCGGATTGCTTGTGCCAAAGAAGAAATTAAAGGCTTAGAGTGGTGTATGAGTGGTCGGAATTGCAAGAGGAAGTGGTGGTATGGTTCAATTCGGGTATATGGGGGGTAATTTGCGGGTTTTAAGGTAGAGGGAGGAGGTGGGTGTTCGGCCGAATGTGGGGTGGAGGTGGTAGAGGGTGGCGTTTTAGGAGGGAGGGGGGAGATAAAGAAAAGGTAGAAGATGAAGATGAAAATGGGGCGACGGTATTAACGGGGCTTGGAGATTCAACGGCGGTGGAGAGAGGAATAGTGAGGAAGAAAATGGTGAAGATCTAAGGAAGAAGAAGGAAGGTGGGGACATAAGGGGATTTTGTTTTTTGTTTTTTTAAGAGACAGATTGAGGCGGGCGCACGATGACCACGAGGCGACCGCATCGCATACAGAGAATTCGGCCCCATTTTTCCAATTTGAAGCGGACGCATCAAACTTAGTGGGGCGAGCGCTTGATAATGTTAAAATTTCTGTCCCCACTTCGGCCCTCGAGGCGGGCGCCTCATTTATTTTGAGGCGGACGCCTGAACATTTTTATTTTTATTTTTATTTATTTTTTATTTTTTTTTAGGAAAATGCCCCAACGTTTTTGCTGCTATCCTCATCCGTACTCGCCAATTTCTGCACAAAACACCACAAACAAAATACCTCAGAAGCACCGATTCTATATAAATAAATAAATAAAAAGAAATGTAAAAAGATAAAAACAAAGAAATTCCCGGGTTGCCTCCCGGTTAGCCGCCCTTCTTTACCGTCTTTAGCTAGACCAAATGCCGGGTAAGCCCCCGGCATAGCATACTCCAAATAAATTAAGTTATGGGACGGGAGGCCCTACAATCACGAGACTCATCAATGTAAGGGGATGAAAGTAATCTTTTTGAGTTACCTCTAAAAGATGATTCGGTTCAATGACATGCCTCCCCGTTGGAGACCATTTAAGCTTCCCCTTTTTCGACTTCACTTTCTTTTTCTCCCTTGGTGGCTCTCCCTTCTTATTTTTCACCGGCTTCACTTTTGGAGACTCAACGTCATCATTCTCTACCTTTGCCCCATTTTTTATAATTGGCTCACTCAAATCCATGGCATAAACCTTGCGCACATTCTTGGGAAGAGTCTTTTCATCAAACACATTAAAACTCACCACTTTTCCATCAAACTCCATGGTTAAAGAGCCCTTCGTCACATCAAGCTTAGTTTTCGAAGTAGACATAAATGGCCTCCCCAACAGAATGGGAGCCTCAGAATCAGTATCCATATCAAGAACATAAAAATCTGCCGGGAAAATCAAGTCACCAATCCGGACTTCAACATCTCTCACTACCCCCTTGGGGTATGCGTTGGACTTATCCGCCAACTGTATAACCACTCGAGTATCCTCTAATTTACCCAATTTAAGGTCTTCAAATAATGCATAGGGCATAACATTAATGGAAGCCCCCAAGTCAAGCATGGCTCTATGAAAATTACTTCCCCCAAACGAGATAGGAATTACAAACATACCAGGGTCACTGCATTTCTTTGGCATCTTTTTCTGATAAACCACAGACACATGCTCCAAGATCTTTGCCTTTTTCTGACTCCGCTCCTTCTGATTCCTCTTCATAGTACATAACTCCTTTAAGAACTTCGCATATCTCGGAACAGATTGAAGAAGATCTAGAAATGGAATATTTACCTCAAGCCTCTTAAATGTGTGAAAGATAGCCTTGTCAGGCTCCGGCTTCCTGTCCTCCCTAAATGCATACGGAAACGGGGGGACTGGCTCATATACAGGGAATACGGGTGCAATACTCTTCTCCTTTTCAGGAGTCTTCGCCTCAGGTGTAACTCTCTCAACCACTAACTTGGGCTCCTCTTCGACAACTACCTCCTGCTCAGGCTCTATCGGAACCATCTGTCCATCAACTTTCTTCTTCCGCCTCACATACACTGCGCTAACATTCTGCTTCGGAGGTGGCACAGTCTTTGCTGCCTCTCTAGCCTCTATTTTTACCACCGCCTCTGAAATCTGACTCATTTGCCTCTCTAAGTTGCTAATGCTCTATTTAGTCTCCTGCTGGAACTGCTGGAAGTTTCCATTCATGGTAGACATGCTCTGCGCTAGTGACCGGACCATGTCCTCTGTAGACTGTCCCTGCTGCTGCTGTCCAACAGGTGCTCTGTACTGATTGTATTGATTTCCCTGAAACTGCTGACCCTGCTGATTATTGAACGCCTGCCTAAAACCTTGTTGACCCTGTGGTGGACCATACCTAAGGTTCGGATGAACATTATTCGTAGCGTTGTAATTGAATAGCGGTGGCCTCTGACCCTGCTGATTGAACCCTATAGCATTAACATCTACCACCTCATCCGTCTGAAGAGTGGGACAAGAATCAGTCGGGTGGGTCACATCATTACATATACCACAGGCACGAGGTTGTTGACCCAAAACCAAAGTCTTCAACAGACTTTTAACATCTTCCAACTCAGTCTTCAAATCACTCGTTGTATCACTCGATCCTGCTGCACTGACTTGTCTAACGCTAGACCTCCTTCCATGAGTCCTTGTGCTTTTGGCTAGTTCTTCTATCAACTGTTCTGCATCCCTGGTAGTTTTATTCAGAATACTACCTCCACAAGCAGAATCCACCCACCGTTTGTCCTGCACAGTCAATCCCCCATAGAAGTAAACAATAAGCTGCTCATCATCAAAACCATGATACGGACAGCTTCTGCAGAGCTTGTAGAACCGGTTGTGATAGTCATATAATGATTCATCGGACCGCTGCTCCATGTTGCTGATATCCCTCTTCATGACATTGATCTGATCTGGAGGGAAGAACTCATCAAGGAATACCTCCTTCAACTCCTGCCAAGATGTAATGCTGTTGGGTGGCAGGTGGTAGTACCATGTATTTGCGTTATCCTTAAGAGTAAAGGAAAACGCCCTCAGTAATAACTGCTCAAGAGGCAAAGCAGCCGGTCTCATACTCTTGCAAATCTGCACAAACTGGGCAATGTGTTGATTCTGATTCTCCCCTGGTATCCCATTAAAATGGGGCAACTGGTTCAACAACCCCGACTTCAATTCAAACGTAACCCCAGCCGGTAACTCAGGAAATAATACTGCTTGCGGTTGCTCATTCCAGTTCGGAGCAATCCTTTTCCTAAATGTCCGAGGTGGGGAATTATTATTATTGCCTCTTCCATTACCCCCATTGTTCACAACCTCCGGGCCATCATCATTCCCACCGTTATTATTATTCATCTCGTTCCGCTGCAAATTTCTCCTGTACCTGAAATATTTTTCAATTTCTGGAACAAAAGGACTAACAAATTGATTAGCAGAACGGGTATGGACCATAAAAGGTTTCACACCACAATACAACAAAATTAATAAAGCGTAATTAATAGGAAACAAGAAAAAAAAAAGAAAAAAAGAAAAAGATTAAGAAAAGAATAAGAGTGCAAACAAATAAAACCGTTCCCTGGCAACGGCGCCAAAATTTGATAGGTCTAAAGTCGCACGCCTACAAATTAAATACCAAGACTATACTCGGCTACAAAAACTGCAGCTAGGACAAGTCCAGGGTCGATCCACTGAAGAACGGTTATTCGGTTGCACAATTGTCACTTGACAAGATTGGGGGTTTGTTTGATTTTAATTAAATTTCTAAAACAGAAATTAAAAACTAAGTTGTAAAACAATTAACGGGAAACACTTCAGATTTGTTTCCGTCCCCGTTTATCAATTCAATATCATTGGCACAATTTCTTTCCCTTCCTCCCTATTCACTTGATCCGGAATATATTTCAACCCCTATTTCTTTCTTATTAATGGTTATAAGCAGTGACACACTCACCTATTCCCCTAATCAATACCTAAACCTAACTGACACAGTCTAGATTCACAATATTGATTGATAACGCTTTAAGAAATTAAGATCAAGAATTTCACTATTCTTTTGCAAATAGATCAAAACCTAGTTTTACCCCCTTTTTAATTTACCACGACACGTGCATAAATCTCAAAGATGCTACTTGTGAAAAACCCTAATCTGACACAGACTTAAGATTAAACTAGCATTAAATCAATTACAAGGGAAAAGAGGGTGATCAAATCTCAAAACCCTAGAAAAGATTTATCAATTAAAAACAAGTAAAACTATGAATAGGGATTCAGAAATAAAGAAATCAATACCTCAATTGAATTAACAAACGGTTCGGGATTCAAATCCGAAGCAAAAGGTTTAAGCTTCCATGAAAATTGCTGAAAACTCTAAGTAAAAATAATAAAAAGTCTAACTCTAAAACTGAAGTTGAAAAGAGTATAAATACTTCCCCCAACCAATAATAAAAACCTAGAAGGAAACTAAAATTAAAAAGAAAAAGAAAAAATAATAATAATAATAATAATAATAATACTCCTTAATTTATTCCCTGCCAGCACACCCATAAATTCCTTGGTCCACACGCCGGTCAATCCTTGGTCAACTGAAAAATCCTTGGTCCATTGAATAATCAATTTCCTAGAATCCCATACTGATTGATTCCCCTTCTCAAATTAAATTCATTTCCTAAATCACTTCTCTCACACGTGCACAATACTTTAATTTCCAATTTCTTCGTTTCCACTTTGGTCCTCGAAATTCTACTTCTTTGTAATTTGATCCTTGAACTTCAGCTTCTCGCAGTTTGGTCCCTGCACTTCTGATAATAGCAACTTAATCCTCCACATTTATACTTTTGCAGGAACACACAAAATCACTCAAAATATCTCACAATTACAAAGATTTTCCATAAACTTACTAATTCATTGTCTACCCCAAATTACATCAAAACTAATCTAAATTACATTAAAATAATGATAAAATGTCGAGAAAAATAGGGAAATAATGTATATAAAATCCACCACATCAAATTCCCCCACGCTTAGACCATTACTCGTCCCTGAGTAATATCCTAACCCCACTCTAAGCACCGGTCTAATCAGTGTAGCATGGGAGGAAAATGATCCCTAATCTCCTCTAAATCACCAATCAAAAACCCACAAACTCAAACAACTCAATCAACGTACTCGGAGAATGGAACTCCGCTCCTTATCACTCCAAAAATAACAATGATATCAATGACCTTAGCTCGACCCCAACTCCAAATATGCAAAAACGGGACATCCAAGCTAAGGCCCACACATCAAAAAGTTAGGGGGAACTACAATGTCCTAAGCTTCCCCCACGCTATCCTCACACTACTACTCCCTCAAAATAAAGTCCCTGCCCAAGCAAAGACTTACCTCATAACAAAACACCTACACCCCCTTATACCTCCAGAAAAGAACGAGGATTTTCTAACTTAACGTCTCTAAATCAAACCTCCTACGCCAATAATGATCAATCCTACCCTACACTCCAATCCTCCCTTATGTCTACAACTCCGGTGATGTAAAGAATAGAAAGTATTTCACTCACTCACCTTTTGCCTAGGTGCCGTTTCCGATTTTCACCTAGCCTCTCATTTTTTTATTTTTATTTATTTATTTTTTTTCCATCATTTTTTCTTTCTTTTTTTTTTTTTTTTTTTTTCACACCTCTCCTTTTGCCTAAGTGCCCTCTCGGGTTTTCACTTAGCCTCTCTTTTATTTATTTATTTATTTATTAATTTTTTATATTTATATCAATTTACAACAAAAATCAACCTCCTCCCCACGCTTCAATCTCACAATGCCCTCAGTGTGACGAATAAAATCATAATAAAGATCAAAAGCGTAAGGAGAAAGTAAGATAGTACCATCAATGCGAGCATCGCCAAGAGGACCGAGAGGGCGCGTATATTCTTGGCTCAGGCCGCTGCACATAGGCCTCCTGATGCTGGTGCCTCCTACTCATCAGACCAAATATTACAGTAGCCCCCAATGTACAAGGAACAAGATAGAGGAGAGCAGGTTGACCATGCCCATCCATTAAGTACAACCCTAGGTATGTGAAGAGGGGGACACATCCATAGCCAACCATCAGAGAAAGGGAGTAACCATTTCGAACGCTTTTCTCTCTTCTTTTTTTTTCGTCATATTTAACAGAAAAGGCGACGAGCAAGCCAGGGAAGAGGATGTCCCCAAAGCCTATCATATTAGAACCACCCCAAGGATCAAAAAATCTGGGAACTCTTAAAAGCATTGGAATTGACTCTCCACCACTGTTATCACCTTGAGCAACCGCAATCATAACACTGTTGTGGAATATATACGGCGATAGAAAGACCCAAAAGATGTCATATAGAAAGGCACAACAAAGTAGAACTGTAGCCACCATTATATTTGGTAACTGTGCAAACTGTAACACTGTAATCATCAATCCGATACCAAGAATGTCTTGGCCAATCCAAGAGTACGATGCCATCCTAGTTGAAGCCCAAAAGATCGCCAAGACATAACTGCATTTGCTTGTCACCAGTGATACTATGCAAGTGTGCATCCCCTCAATTCCACCGATGCAAAAAAAATGAAAAGCACCCAAACGAACCAAGCTAACATAAAGAAATAAAGCAACAGCAGAAAACTGGATGCTCTAAAGACAAAAACTATAGCAGTCTTTGCACTAATTTCAATAATTTCCTTGTCATCAACATCTTTGTCTGTTCCACGATTGGACTCCTCAATTGAGCGTTTCAACCCTTTGTTTTCACCATTTTAATTCACACAATCCCAATACGCACACAATGCAAACACAGCAACCCAACACCAACGCAATGTGATAACAGTAATCAATCAACACCAACACAATGTAATAATCTCCGTTCACAACCAACCGAACCCTCCACAGCTCCCCAAGAAATTTAATGCTCAACAAGGAATTAATTTCGAAAAATTAACTTAATATGCTTTCCCCAAACCTCCGAAACACCACCATGTTGTTCCAAATCACGGCTTCCAAAGTTTACGTCAAAAACCAAAAATTAGAAATTCTAGGGCTTCGAATTGCTTGTGCCAAAGAAGAAATTGAAGGCTTAGAGTGGTGTATGAGTGGTCGGAATTGCAAGAGGAAGTGGTGGTATGGTTCAATTCGGGTATATGGGGGGTAATTTGCGGGTTTTAAGGTAGAGGGAGGAGGTGGGTGTTCGGCCGAATGTGGGGTGGAGGTGGTAGAGGGTGGCGTTTTAGGAGGGAGGGGAGATAAAGAAAAGGTAGAAGATGAAGATGAAGATGGGGCGACGGTATTAACGGGGCTTGGAGATTCAACGGCGGTGGAGAGAGGAATAGTGAGGAAGAAAATGGTGAAGATCTAAGGAAGAAGAAGGAAGGTGGGGACATAAGGGGATTTTGTTTTTTTTTTTTTAAGAGACAGATTGAGGCGGGCGCACGATGACCACGAGGCGGCCGCATCGCGTACAGAGAATTCGGCCCCATTTTTCCAATTTGAAGCGGACGCATCAAACTTAGTGGGGCGAGCGCCTGATAATGTTGAAATTTCTGTCCCCACTTCGGCCCTCGAGGCGGGCGCCTCATTTATTTTGAGGCGGACACCTGACAATTTTTATTTTTATTTTTATTTATTTTTTATTTTTTTTTAGGAAAATGCCCCAACGATTTTGCTGTCATCCTCATTCGTACTCGCCAATTTCTGCACAAAACACCACAAACAAAATACCTCAGAAGCACCGATTCTATATAAATAAATAAATAAAAAGAAATGTAAGAAGATAAAAACAAAGAAATTCCCAGGTTGCCTCCCGGTTAGCCGCCCTTCTTTACCGTCTTTAGCTAGACCAAATGCCGAGTAAGCCCCCGGCATAGCATACTCCAAATAAATTAAGTTATGGGACGGGAGGCCCCACAATCACGAGACTCATCAATGTAAGGGGGATGAAAGTAATCTTTTTGAGTTACCTCTAAAAGATGATTCGGTTCAATGACATGCCTCCCCGTTGGAGACCATTTAAGCTTCCCCTTTTTCGACTTCACTTTCTTTTTCTCCCTTGGTGGCTCTCCCTTCTTATTTTTCACCGGCTTCACTTTTGGAGACTTAACGTCATCATTCTCTACCTTTGCCCCATTTTTGATAATTGGCTCACTCAAATCCATGGCATAAACCTTGCGCACATTCTTGGGAAGAGTCTTTTCATCAAACACATTAAAACTCACCACTTTCCCATCAAACTCCATGGTTAAAGAGCCCTTCGTCACATCAAGCTTAGTTTTCGAAGTAGACATAAATGGCCTCCCCAACAGAATGGGAGCCTCAGAATCAGTATCCATATCAAGAACATAAAAATCTGCCGGGAAAATCAAGTCACCAATCCGGACTTCAACATCTCTCACTACCCCCTTGGGGTATGCGTTGGACTTATCCGCCAACTGTATAACCACTCGAGTATCCTCTAATTTACCCAATTTAAGGTCTTCAAATAATGCATAGGGCATAACATTAATGGAAGCCCCCAAGTCAAGCATGGCTCTATGAAAATTACTTCCCCCAAACGAGATAGGAATTACAAACATACCAGGTCACGCATTTCTTTGGCATCTTTTTCTGATAAACCACAGACACATGCTCCAAGATCTTTGCCTTTTTCTGACTCCGCTCCTTCTGATTCCTCTTCATAGTACATAACTCCTTTAAGAACTTCGCATATCTCGGAACAGATTGAAGAAGATCTAGAAATGGAATATTTACCTCAAGCCTCTTAAATGTGTGAAAGATAGCCTTGTCAGGCTCCGGCTTCCTGTCCTCCCTAAATGCATACGGAAACGGGGGGACTGGCTCATATACAGGGAATACGGGTGCAATAATCTTCTCCTTTTCAGGAGTCTTCGCCTCAGGTGTAACTCTCTCAACCACTAACTTGGGCTCCTCTTCGACAACTACCTCCTGCTCAGGCTCTATCGGAACCATCTGTCCATCAACTTTCTTCTTCCGCCTCACATACACCGCGCTAACATTACGCCGGAGGTGGCACGAGTCTTTCTTTGCCTCTCTAGCCTCTATTTTTACCACCGCCTCTGAAATCGACTCATTTGCCTCTCTAAGTTGCTAATGCTCGATTTAGTCTCCCCTGAACCGCTGGAAGTTTCCATTCATGGTAGACATGCTCTGCGCTAGTGGCCAGGACCATGTCCTCTGTAGATCGTCCTGCTGCGCTGGCTGTCCAACGAGGTGCTCTGTACTGATCATATTGATTTCCCTGAAACTGCTAACCCTGCTGAAACCCCTGCTGATTATTGAACGCCTGCCTGAAACCTTGTTGACCCTGTAGTGGACCATACCTAAGGTTCGGATGAACATTATTCGTAGCGTTGTAATTGAACAGCGGTGGCCTCTGACCCTGCTGATTGAACCCTATAGCATTAACATCTACCACCTCATCCGTCTGAAGAGTGGGACAAGAATCAGTCGGGTGGGTCACATCATTACATATACCACAGGCACGAGGTTGTTGACCCAAAACCAAAGTCTTCAACAGACTTTTAACATCTTCCAACTCAGTCTTCAAATCACTCGTTGTATCACTCGATCCTGCTGCACTGACTTGTCTAACGCTAGACCTCCTTCCATGAGTCCTTGTGCTTTTTGCTAGTTTTTCTATCAACTGTTCTGCATCCCTGGTAGTTTTATTCAGAATACTACCTCCACAAGCAGAATCCACCCACCGTTTGTCCTGCACAGTCAATCCCCCATAGAAGTAAACAATAAGCTGCTCATCATCAAAACCATGATACGGACAGCTTCTGCAGAGCTTGTAGAACCGGTTGTGATAGTCATATAATGATTCATCGGACCGCTGCTCCATGTTGTTGATATCCCTCTTCATGACATTGATCTGATCTGGAGGGAAGAACTCATCAAGGAATACCTCCTTCAACTCCTACCAAGATGTAATGCTGTTGGGTGGCAGGTGGTAGTACCATGTATTTGCGTTATCCTTAAGAGTAAAGGAAAAAGCCCTCAGTAATAACTGCTCAAGAGGCAAAGCAGCCGGTCTCATACTCTTGCAAATCTGCACAAACTGGGCAATGTGTTGATTCTGATTCTCCCCTGGTATCCCATTAAAATGGGGCAACTGGTTCAACAACCCCGGCTTCAATTCAAACGTAACCCCAGCCGGTAACTCAGGAAATAATACTGCTTGCGGTTGCTCATTCCAGTTCGGAGCAATCCTTTTCCTCAATGTCCGAGGTGGGGGATTATTATTATTGCCTCTTCCATTACCCCCATTGTTCACAACCTCCGAACCATCATCATTCCCACCGTTATTATTATTCATCTCGTTCCGCTGCAAATTTCTCCTGTACCTGAAATATCTTTCAATTTCTGGAACAAAAGGACTAACAAATTGATTAGCAGAACGGGTATGGACCATAAAAGGTTCCACACCACAATACAACAAAATTAATAAAGCGTAATTAATAGGAAACAAGAAAAAAAAAGAATAAAAAGAAAAAGAAAAAGATTAAGAAAAGAATAAGAGTGCAAACAAATAAAACCGTTCCCTGGCAACGGCGCCAAAATTTGATAGGTCTAAAGTCGCACGCCTACAAATTAAATACCAAGACTATATTCGGCTACAAAAACTGCAGCTAGGACAAGTCCAGGGTCGATCCACTGAAGAACGGTTATTCGGTTGCACAATTGTCACTTGACAAGATTGGGGGTTTGTTTGATTTTAATTAAATTTCTAAAACAGAAATTAAAAACTAAGTTGTAAAACAATTAACGGGAAACACTTCAGATTTGTTTCCGTCCCCGTTTATCAATTCAATATCATTGGCACAATTTCTTTCCCTTCCTCCCTATTCACTTGATCCGGAATATATTTCAACCCCTATTTCTTTCTTATTAATGGTTATAAGCAGTGACACACTCACCTATTCCCCTAATCAATACCTAAACCTAACTGACATAGTCTAGATTCACAATATTGATTGATAACGCTTTAAGAAATTAAGATCAAGAATTTCACTATTCTTTTGCAAATAGATCAAAACCTAGTTTTACCCCCTTTTTAATTTACCACGACACGTGCATAAATCTCAAAGATGCTACTTGTGAAAAACCCTAATCTGACACAGACTTAAGATTAAACTAGCATTAAATCAATTACAAGGGAAAAGAGGGTGATCAAATCTCAAAACCCTAGAAAAGATTTATCAATTAAAAACAAGTAAAACTATTAATAGGGATTCAGAAATAAAGAAATCAATACCTCAATTGAATTAATAAACGGTTCGGGATTCAAATCCGAAGCAAAAGGTTTAAGCTTCCATGAAAATTGCTGAAAATTCTAAGTAAAAATAATAAAAAGTCTAACTCTAAAACTGAAGTTGAAAAGAGTATAAATACTTCCCCCAACCAATAATAAAAACCTAGAAGGAAACTAAAATTAAAAAGAAAAAGAAAATAAATAAATAATAATAATAATAATAATAATAATAATAATAATAATAATAATAATAATAATAATACTCCTTAATTTATTCCCTGCCAGCACACCCATAAATTCCTTGGTCCACACGCCGGTCAATCCTTGGTCAACTGAAAAATCCTTGGTCCATTGTATAATCAATTTCCTAGAATCCCATACTGATTGATTCCCCTTCTCAAATTAAATTCATTTCCTAAATCACTTCTCTCACACGTGCACAATACTTTAATTTCCAATTTCTTCGTTTCCACTTTGGTCCTCGAAATTCTACTTCTTTGTAATTTGATCCTTGAACTTCAGATTCTCGCAGTTTGGTCCCTGCACTTCTGATAATAGCAACTTAATCCTCCACATTTATACTTTTGCAGGAACACACAAAATCACTCAAAATATCTCACAATTACAAAGATTTTCCATAAACTCACTAATTCATTGTCTACTCCAAATTACATCAAAACTAATCTAAATTACATTAAAATAATGATAAAATATCGAGAAAAATAGGGAAATAATGTATATAAAATCCACCACATCAAATTCCCCCACGCTTAGACCATTACTCGTCCCTGAGTAATATCCTAACCCCACTCTAAGCACCGGTCTAATCAGCGTAGCATGGGAGGAAAATGATCCCTAATCTCCTCTAAACCACCAATCAAAAACCCACAAACTCAAACAACTCAATCAACGTACTCGGAGAATGGAACTCCGCTCCTTATCACTCCAAAAATAACAATGATATCAATGACCTTAGCTCGACCCCAACTCCAAATATGCAAAAACGGGACATCCAAGCTAAGGCCCACACATCAAAAAGTTAGGGGAAACTACAATGTCCTAAGCTTCCCCCACGCTATCCTCACACTACTACTCCCTCAAAATAAAGTCCCTGCCTAAGCAAAGACTTACCTCATAACAAAACACCTACACCCCCTTATACCTCCAGAAAAGAACGAGGATTTTCTAACTTAACGTCTCTAAATCAAACCTCCTACGCCAATAATAATCAATCTTACCCTACACTCCAATTCTCCCTTATGTCTCCAACTCCGGTGATGTAAAGAATAGAAAGTATTTCACTCACTCACCTTTTGCCTAGGTGCCGTTTTCGGTTTTCACCTAGCCTCTCATTTTTTTATTTTTATTTTTTTTTTTCCATCATTTTTTTCTTCTTTTTTTTTTTTTTTCACACCCTCTCCTTTTGCCTAAGTGCCCTCTCGGGTTTTCACTTAGCCTCTCTTTTATTTATTTATTTATTTATTTATTTATTTATTTATATTTATATCAATTTACAACAAAAATCAACCTCCTCCCCCACGCTTCAATCTCACAATGCCCTCAGTGTGACGAATAAAATCATAATAAAGATCAAAAGCGTAAGGAGGAAGTAAGATAGTACCATCAATGCGAGCATCGCCAAGAGGACCGAGAGGGCGCGTATATTCTTGGCTCAGGCCGCTGCACATAGGCCTCCTGATGCTGGTGCCTCCTACTCATCAGACCAAATATTACAGTAGCCCCCAATGTACAAGGAACAAGATAGAGGAGAGCAGGTTGACCATGCCCATCCATTAAGTACAACCCTAGGTATGTGAAGAGGGGGCCACATCCATAGCCAACCATCAGAGAAAGGGAGTAACCATTTCGAACGCTTTTCTCTCTTTTTTTTTTCGTCATATTTAACAGAAAAGGCGACGAGCAAGCCAGGGAAGAGGATGTCCCCAAAGCCTATCATATTAGAACCACCCCAAGGATCAAAAAATCTGGGAACTCTTAAAAGCATTGGAATTGACTCTCCACCACTGTTATCACCTTGAGCAACCGCAATCATAACACTGTTGTGGAATATATACGGCGATAGAAAGACCCAAAAGATGTCATATAGAAAGGCACAACAAAGTAGAACTGTAGCCACCATTATATTTGGTAACTGTGCCAACTGTAACACTGTAATCATCAATCCGGGCTCATCAATGGCCCCTAGCTCCGAGTGTGATTATTTATGGTCTGAGTGAGGAGGTACTAGAAGCTCGGTTGGATTAGGCCGCCGCTTTGGCGAGCACCAGTGTTAGCGTTTTTCTTGGTTGTTGCTTTGCCACATGGGCATATGGGAACGTTCGGGAGGCACCAGTGAGAGACACGTGGCCCCTTGCATGCTGTGCCTCCCGGTTAATCAAGTGGGCCCCTGGACAGATGAAAAGACGGGGCATGGTACGTACAGGGGTACGTGTCAGTCATCTGAGAGGGGTAATAAATGCTTAACCGGCGGAATTTTCGAATATTTCAAACGTTGGAGACGGTTCAGGGTTCAAGGCACGGTTTGTGGGCTAATTAATACGGGTTAAACGGGTTAACCCGTATAGGTAGGCCTTATAAATACCAAACCCTTAAATCTCAAACCCTTTTACCGTCTTCAAACCTTCAAAGAGCTAGAGAGAGAAAATTAACTGCTGCCAGTTTGTGTCTGCGTCCTTTGAATCCAACTCTCAAGCTTTACCCTCGTAAGTAATTTTGGGGTGCTTCTTCTTCATCTCTTTCTGTTTTTCTTTTTCTGGAATTTATATAATGACTACTCGTGAGTTTAAACCCACCAAGGATTTATCCTTGCCTGTCCCAAGTCAGGATAAAGGGCGAGGGTTGCGGTAGGCATGTGACAGCCAGCGTAAAATTTTTGTCACATTAACATGACATGAAACATGACTACTCGTGAGTTTGGACCCCGCCGTCCCCTAGAGTTAGGAGATGGGAGCACTCCAGATCTATTTGCCATTTGTAAACGGACATGGGGGATATTTAGGAAGGTAGGCCATGGGTGGCTTAGGTTATCTCTTGAGTGCTTCCAATACTTCTGTGAAAAATCCCAATGGGGGCCTTTTGTCCCACCCCGGTTGTGGGAGGCCAAGGATAAAAGGGTAAAAAGGAACGGTGATGTTTTGGTGTTGGGGGATACCAGTAGGCTGAGAATTTTTGTAATGGGGGTTTTGTGCAGGTTTCCCCACGAGAGAGGCTCGGCTCTGAACGCCGTTGAATTAGTGAGGAGAGCGATTCGCGTCCCCGAAGTAATTTGTGACTGGGAAAAGTGTGAACTGATGGATCCTGAACAAACCAATGATGCGCGGGCACCGGGCACGGACCTGAATGACCCTTTAGATGTTCTGCCCCTGAGGACCATATTTCCCAATGTGCCCGCGGCCCCTAATAACCCAATCGAACTAAGTAGCAGCGAGGAGCTGGAGCCTCTGAATTTTGAGACGACTGGAGGCGGAGAGAATGAGGCTGAAGTAACCTCTGCCCGCGGTGATGCCACCGGTCTCTTTGGCTCAACGAGCTCGGAGACCGAGGAGGATGACCGCGAGGTTGAGGATAGGAGGGCTGCGGGGACCTCCAAGAAGGCTAATGAAACCACGGAGATTGTGAATGCCTTTGAGGACTCTGACTCCGAGGAGGAGGTAGCTGTGACCCCTACCCGGAATAAAGGCAAGCGGCCAGCTGATGGGGTGAATCCTGGCCGTGACCGTGGTAAGAAAGCCAAGGAGGTGGCTACTATTGATTGGGAGGAGGATATTTACGAGATTTACAATGTGGACCGCAATGCCTTTCGTGTCCGCACCCTTGGTCATGTACAGATAAAAGGGAAGGACAAACTGAGGCAAGAGACCATAGCGGATGTCCGCGAGGATAACAGAGCCTGCGTCTTCTATGGGGCCCAGTTTGAGAATGGCCTGAGGCTGCCTCTGGACCCTTTCTTTTATTTCTTCCTCGAGTTCAACCGTTGTCTCCCAATGCACCTGACCCCCAATGCCATAAGGGCCCTCGTCTCCTTCATAACGGTTTGTAGATTCCTAGGTCATGAACCTACCCTTGCTGGGCTTTATGCTTATTACCAGAACCAGATTAGCTGTGGTATTCTGAGCTTGAAGGCTAGGAACTACTCTACCCGGACCTTCTCTCCCCCATCGAACAAATTTGACCAATGGAACCAGAGGGATATTTTGGTCATCGAGTCTAGATTTGGTTGGCCCTTCTCTAAACCCTCAAGTCCAGTCCCGATGAAGGTGGCCGCTAATAGTTATCCAGACCCATCTTCTGCCGATACCATGCGCTGTGCCATAGAGAGACATCTGGCCCCTTATCTAGACAGCGGGGAGGAGCCTGTATATGACGTGGGCGCCATAGTTGAATCTGAGCCATTCTTGATCTACTCGGGGGTGGCTCCTCGCAGGGAGGGCGCCCCACATGCCCCCAGAGTAGAAATAGAGCCCTTGCCCCGTGACCCTGATTGGAGGGTGCACGAGCACTACCAATTTGAGGCCGACTGTAGGACCTGTATGCTGGGCGCTGAATGCGATCCTCCAGAACTCATCGGTCTCTGACTCTTTAGAAATTGTTGCAAATTTATTTTGCCTTTAGTTTTTTTGAACTGTCTTCTAACCATTTCTTCTTTTCCTCAAGAGTAGATCCAGAAGAGTATAACTTCTGATGGCCCCCCTAAATGCCGCTCAGTTGAAGGCCAACAGGGAAGCTGCCTTGAAGAGGCAAAATGAGATGGGGGGAGCCCCAACCAGGGATAAAACTATTCCTGTAGTTAGTAGGAAAAGCGGGGAGCCTCTCTCTGTTTCCAAGGTCATCCCTACCACGGGGAATCTGCCTCCACCCCCCAGGGGTCCTCCTCCAGCCAACGCTCTCCGCGCCACCTCTCCAGGCCGCACAATTTCATCCGGCCATCAAGTGGATTCCCGGAAGAGGAATGAAAGGGATGGGGAGGCGGGGCAAGGACACAGGAAGCTTCAAAAAATTGGGGATGCTCCTCCCCGGACTACCACTGCTCCAGCTGCCATCTCATCCACTTCTCCCCCCATTGGGGGGACAATCTGCTCGGTTGCTTACCCGGTGGCCCCTCTGACCACCCGCGAGGAGACTCTGGCCGTCAGAAAGAAGTTATCTGATGTGCCCGCTGTAACTGGGGTGGACATTTACACCTGAAATTCCAGCAATGCCTCAGTGGGGATCGGGCTGGTGAATCGTCTCT
Organism: Adenophora triphylla var. japonica; assembly: GCA_022495995.1. Lineage (NCBI taxonomy): Eukaryota > Viridiplantae > Streptophyta > Magnoliopsida > Asterales > Campanulaceae > Adenophora > Adenophora triphylla. The sequence goes on from JAFEMH010003158.1 coordinate 207,553, forward strand.
ACTCCCCGGACTTCTACAAAAACGTGGTTTTCGAGGAGAATGCCTTTGCCCTGGTGGGGGATATAGGCCTTTCTCTGACCGAGGTAGATAATTGTTTTTTCTCTTTGCCTTCACCCTTTCCCCCCTCTCGATCTTTGTCTAACTGTTACTCTCCCTCCCCGTAGGTGAGCAATAAAGTGCTGCGGCTGCGGGAGAGCTGCGATAGCTTGTCCGCCGATGTGGAGAATAAGAATTCCATTTTGGCGGCCAAACTCGTGAGCTGGAGCAGGCTCAAGAGAGGGTTGGGACCTTGAACTCCCTCATTGACGCGAAGAATAAGGCCTTTGCCACCAAGGAGGCCGATTTGAAGGGTTTCCAAGAGAGGGTGACGGAGTTGGAGAAGAGCCTTGAAAAGGCGAAGAGTCAGCGGGATGAGCTCCGCGGGCATAAGGCCGAGTGGGAGCCTAGGAACAAAGAGCTCGTGGCCAAGCTGGAGGCCATGAAGGTGACTGTGGAGATTTTGGAGAAAAAGGTGGATGAGCTGTCCGAGCAGCTGCTTCCATACAAACGGTTGGAGGCGGAGGGGAAGTCCGCTCTGGATGATGTCCGCAAGGAGGCAGTGGAGGAGTATAAGAACTCCGAAGCTTTTAAGAACTGGCTCATCTCTGAGAATCTGGCTCAGTATGAGGCCGGGGTCCGGACACAGATTCGAAACTTCGCGGCCACGGGCAAGTTTTCCGTGCAGGAGTTGGCCATGATTGGCTCGTTTGTTGCTACGGATGCTGAATGCCTGCCCGGGCATGCGTTAGTTCCTTTGTCCGAGGATGAGGTTAAGGGCTTGGAGCTGTCCGCTGCGGCCTCCTTGCCTCCTGTGGCAGAAGTAACTGCCCTTAGCCTGATCGGCGAGCTGGATGAGCTGCGATTTGGGGAGAACCCGATATCACTTGGGGATGCCCTGGCTCGTGTTCTTCCAAATGGGCCTGCCATAGGTGATCTCTTCCCCCCGCGGGCAGCCCCTGCTCCGATCTCTGCTGAGCCCTCCTCTGATCCTATTACAGAGGTGCTCGTGACTAGCCTTCCCTCTCCCACTCCGGCTTCAGAGGCGGGCACAGAAGGTGCGGCCACAGAGTCCACGGAGGCCCCCAAGGATCAAACTCTCGTTTCAGAAGTGGGCACAGAAGGTGCGGCCACAAATATGGTCATTGAGGATCCCAAGGGCCAAGCTCCCTTAGTATAGGTCTTTTTTGTTTCTTTTTTGTAATAGATTAGGACCTTGTAATTATTTTTCCTCATTAATAGAAGCTTTTTTCTTCCCTTGGCTCCTGCATTGTTTATCTTAATTGCTCGTCTTGTAGGCTATTTTGAGTATTTGGCAACTTTCGAGCACCTTAGTACTTGCCTTCTTGCTTCTTACTTTTTCCAGCGTTTTTGACTAACAATTAACTTTTATACTCTCCTTCTGCGGTCAAAAGCTTAATAGGCCCTCTGCCCGCATTTTTTGAGTTTTCCTAACTCTTTATTCAAAACCCCTTGAGGTTTTTAGTGAGAGTCAGCCCTATTTCTCTGTGACCGCGTTTGTTTAGCCTTGTGGCAAATTTAGGGGTCTTGACCCCAGTTTGTCTATTTGGCTTTGTTAAACTCTTTTGATCACTCCCATCCATTTACACTTATTCCCAGCCTTGCGAGCCGTGGTGTAAGTCAAAAGTAACCAAGGCAAGCTACTTTCATAGGGCATGTAGAAGGTGGCCGTGAGGCTATTGTCTACGCATCAGTAGGTAGGAGCATACTTAGCATAGAGGCCCTTTAACCTACCGGCAACTGTATCCCCTTATTGGAGGTTCACGCTTTTTGACCCTTTATTCAAAACCCCTTGAGGTTTTTTGTGAGGGTCTTGTGGCGATCAGGTGAACGGGCTTATATGTAGGCCTTTGTCACATACAGGCATACGAGTAACGGCCCTAACGAGGACCTTCGCGCACTGAGCGGGGCGGACTTTCGGTCTTTGTCCCCGCTGGCATCTATATCCACTTATTTTTGGTGGTGTCACGCGGGCAGGACGGAGTATCCCCCCCGCGATCTAGTACGGACGTAATGGCCCTTTGTACACATATAGGCTTGCGGATCTTAAAGGATCTTTGCACATCAGTAGGTAGGAGCTCATATGTTGGCTCTTTAACCTACTGGCATCCGCTTGCGGGCATCCACTCTAGCTTTTGAGGCTGGTGGGAATAGGTTTTTGCATCAAAATATGATGATAACTTCTCACTTATATATATATAGGGGTCTATACTCCCTCCAAAAATTACAAAGATTTCAAAAGAAGTATCTTTTAAGGTGATCGCTATTCCAAGCGTGCTTGAGCTCTGCTCCTACCCTTGGTCGAATATGTAGGTACCCTCCTTGATTATTTTGGTGACCTCATATGGACCTTCCCATTTCGGGGAGAGTTTGTTGAAACCAGGTTGGGTCCCTTGGACCTCCACATTTCTGAGTACCCAATCTCCAACTGAAAAACTCCTTCTATTCACTCTTTTATCATGGTGCCTCTTCGCCTTTTGCTTGTAGTTCACCATTTTTTCATTTGCCCGCATTCTCTTTCCTTCGAGATCGTCCAGGTCACATCTTCTGTTTGCCTCATTCTGAGACTCATCGAAGTATGTGACTCTGTACGAGGGTAGGGCAACCTCAACTGGAGCCATTGCCTCTGACCCATACGTGAGTGAAAAAGGAGTCTCTCCTTTTGAATTTCTTATGGTTGTACGGACAACCCATAATGCGGTCTGGAGCTCGTCCAACCATCGTCCTCCTCGCCCCTCCAAATTTTTCTTTAGGGCGGTTAGGACTAGCTTGTTTGCGGCCTCAGCCTGGCCGTTACCTTGAGGATAGGCAACTGCAGATTTGCGGTGTTGTACTTTCATTCTCTCACACTCCGCGGTGAACTTTGCGGAGAACTGAGTGCCATTGTCTAAAATTATTGCTCGGGGAACTCCAAATCGGCAATAGATATGGTCGTGGACGAAATTGATAGTATTCTCCTCGAAGATGGTAGCTAAGCCCTTGGCTTCTGTCCATTTAGTAAAATAATCCACGGCCACAACAGCATACTTAATGTTTCCTCTAGCAGTTGGAAATGGTCCAATAAGATCTATCCCCCACGTATCAAATGGCAACGATGGTACTACCAAAGTCTGCTCTGTTGATGGTAGTCTAGGAATGTCCGCAAATCTCTGGCACTTATCACACTTTCTGACGTACTCTTGTGCATCCCTCCTCATCGTAGGCCAAAAGAAACCTTGGAATTTGATTTTGTCTGAGAGAGTGCGAGCGCCTGGATGTCCGCCACAAACTCCTTCATGGACCTCATAGAGTAAGTTGGTGACCATGTGAGTTTTGACACATCTCAGCAAAGGCTTGGTGAACGATCATCGAAAAAGTACCCCTTCGAGGACGAGGTATTTCGCGGACACCGTTCTGATGGCTCTAGCCTTTACTGGATCCTCGGGGAGGGTCTGTTTCTCGATGTAATCCTTGATCTCATCTACCAAGTCCCTTACTTGATCCTCAAGATTTTTTATCTGAATTCGATCTATAGCAGGTCTTTCTGTGAACTCAATCTGGCAATCTGTTTCTACCTCAATTTCTTGATCGGTTATTCTGGAGAGGAGGTCAGCTTCCACATTATCCTCTCTCATGACTTGGTTCAGCTCATAGTAGGTGAAATTTTTGATGAGGGTTTTTGCAAGGCCGCAAGATCGAGTTAGCACCTGGGTTGATAGTATCATACTCCCCCTAATTTGATTAACTATGAGCCGAGAGTCACTATTGATCTCTATATTCGAACTCCCAAGTCTCTTGCCAATTCCATGCCTGCTATAATCGCTTCATACTCAGCCTGATTTTTAGATGCCTCGAACTTGAACCTTAAGGCCCTCTTAAATTTCTCCCCGCAGGGTGCGATCAGAAGTATGCCCGTGCCACTAATTAGCTTGCTCGCAGAGCCGTCCACGTATAAAATACATACCTCCTCTGGACGCTCCCTTGGCTGTATAATTTTTGTGCTCGGGCTATTTGGGACTTCTTCAGATTCTGCCCGCTTTCTTTTTCCCAGGTCGCTGTCCGCCATTCTGAATGATGATTCTACCACAAAATCTACTAAGGCCTGCGCTTTGATTGTCTTTCTCGGGGAGTAGGTGATTTGAAACTCAGTGAGCTCGATAGACCAAGCTAGCATTCTGCCCGAGGACTCTGGTTTGTGTAAAACCTTTCTTAGCGGGGCCTCAGTCAGTACAGTTATAGGGTGTGCAGAAAAGTAAGCTCTTAATTTTCGAGCAGATACAAGCAAGGCGTAAGCTAACTTTTCTATATTAAGATAACGCCCTTCTATGGCGGACAACGCCTTAGATACATAATAAACTGGTTTTTGGGAGTTATCCTCCTCCCATACAAGAACGGCCTACGCGTATCAAGAATCGCTAAATATAAAAAGAGTTCTTCCCCAGGCACCGGGCTGCTGAGTAGAGGTGGCTGCCTGAGGTATGTCTTGACTTCTTCAAAAGCTAGATGGCAGTCAGTGCCCCATGTAAATTCACCTGGCTTCTTCCCCCCTTTTAGAGTTTTGAAGAAGGGGAGGCTTCTCTCTGCTGACCGCGAGATGAAGCGGCCAAGTGCGGTGATGCGACCATTGAGCTTTTGTACATCCTTCACGCAAGCAGGAGGTTTCATGTCCAATAGGGCTTGGATTTTTTCTGGATTAGCCTCTATCCCTCTTTGATTGACCATGAATCCGAGAAACTTGCCCGCCTTGACCCCAAAAGCACATTTCAGGGGGTTTAGCTTCATGTTATTGCAGCGCAAGTTTTTGAAGGTTTTCTCCACGTCGAGCTCGTGGGAGTTTTCCTTTGTTTTTATCACCATGTCATCAATATAGGCCTCAAGGTGTCTGCCCAGTTGGTTTTTGAAGACCAGATTGACCATTCGCTGATATGTGGCTCCTGCATTTTTTAGCCCGAAGGGCATCATTTTGTAACAATAAGTCTTGCCCGCAGCGATGAAAGCAACGGAGCGGACATCTTCAGGAGCCATTTGGATCTGATGGTAGCCGAAGTATGCATCAATGAAGCACAATACTCTGTGGCCGGCTATAGAATCCACCAATCTGTCTATGCGAGGAAGAGGGAAGCAGTCTTTGGGGCATGCCTTTTTGAGATCCGTGAAATCAACACACATCCTCCACTTGCCGTTGGATTTTTTGACCATAACCACATTGGCTTGCCATTTTGGGTAGGTAATCTCCTTTATTATCCCCGCTTTGAGTAATTTTTCCACCTCTACCTTGATCGCCATTTCTTTTTCCGGGGAGAAGTACCTTGATTTTTGATGAATGTTCTTGAAGGATGGGTCATCATTGATTTTATGGAGGATCACGTCCTCGTTGATTCCTTGCATATCCTCCACCCTCCAAGCGAACACATCACAATTTGCTCTAAGGAACTCGATGAGTATCCTTTTCTCCTCGCAGTGAATTTCCAGCCCAACCTTAACAGTTTGCTCGGGGAAGTGGGGGTTGATGACCACCTCCTCGAGCTCGTCGTTAGGTTGAAGGTCGTTGATTTCACGATTGTGCAAGGAGTCAATGATAATAGTTGGGGGGGTTGACCTGAGCTCCGGTCAATGTTGCCATAAAGTATACGACATCGCGGTCAATCTCTCCCTCAATTCCTCGATCAATGTATCCTCCCTCGATAGGGGCCAACTGTTTGAATTTTCTGCTCGTCTTGAGCTCCACCTTAGTGGAATGGAAAGAAAGCATGCCAATTGTAATGGGTGCCGGCACAAGTGCTAGGGCCTTCCCTTTCTTCGTTTTGTCCTCACCCTCTATCTGTGGGCAGGATGTCTGGCCTTTATCTGCCTTTCTCTTCTCCTCGAGTGCTCGGAGGAATCTCCCGGGCTGGTTCTTGATGGTAGCAACCCCGCTCGGGGTATTAAATTTCACCCTCTGGTGGGGAACGGAAGCAACTATTCCCAATTCGGCCTGAGCAGTTATGCCGAGAATAGCATTGTATTGGGAAGGAAGATCGACCACCATGAAAGTGATTTTGGCCATCTTCTGCATGGGTTTTTCCCCAATAGTTACTTCAAACACAATCGTCCCCTTTACTCCAACTGCGTGATTTGTGAAGCCTTCCAACATGCCCGCATAAGGAGTCAGGTTAGCCTCGGTCATCCTCATGCTAACCAACATGTGGTAGTAGAGGATATCTCTGGCCGCGCCCGTATCAATTAGGACTCGGTGTATGTTGGCCCAGTTTATTTTCATTGGGATGGTAATGGGCTGAGTATAGTGAAATAGGGAGGAGGCAAGTTCACTCTTCTTGAACCCTATTTCCTGCTCTTCTTCCGGAGTCATGGGGGGAATCAGAAAAACTTTATCCAAAGTGCGGATTCGAAGGGAGATTTGTTTATTGGAGGGAGGCTCCTCGCCAATGAAATGAATGTCATAATCCTCCAAATCATCATCATAGTTATCTCTCTCATTCCTTTCGGGGCCACGTGTATTTCGTGCCTGCTGATGGTTATTATTGTTGGGGCCATTGTTGTTGTTCCCTTTAACCCACTGGGTCAGCTCCCCATTATTGATTTTCTGCTGGATTATTCTCTTCAGTTGGAAGCAATCTTCAGTACCGTGCCCGTGGTCGTTGTGATACTCACAGAACTTAGCCCTACTCCTCTCATTTGGTTTTCTGAGCATTGGGGGAGGAGGAGGAAATTCTGAGGCTCTCATTATTACCACTCTTGGCTCGGTGATCTCGGTGAAAGGTGTACTATCTACTGCCTTCCGGAGTTTGTCTGACCCACGGCCTCTGTTTTTGCCCTGATTATTGGGGCGGGCAGGCTCCGGGGTGGTCTCCTGGACTTGGCTTATTCTCTCCTTTTCTGAGGCTCGGGGAGCGGGCACGTTTGGCTTTTCGGCGGATGCTATGGCCGAGGCTCTTTCATACATTTCCTCCACAGATTTAGGTCGGCTAGAGGCAATGTTCATTTTCAGGAAGGAGGAACTGAGGCCGCCCTCAAAGCAGAGTCTGATATCTCCCTCCTCTAGATCAACAATCTCCTCGCTCACCTTTCTGAACCGAGAGATGTAATCTTTTGTTGCTTCGCCCGGGGCCTGCTTGACACGGACAAGGTCTGTCTTTGGTCTAGCGGGCACACCAGCACCAGCAAAGGCATTAAGAAAGATTCTCCTGAACTGGTTGAATGATTGGATGGACCGAGGTTTGAGAGCCAGCATCCAGGATAGGGCCTTGCCCGTGAAGGTCGCAGCCAAGGCTTTGCACATTACGGACTCATCTGAGGAGAATAGAGCCATTTGACCCTCAAATCGTCCCATATGGCTTTTGGCGTTCTTGGAGCCATCATAGGTGTCCATCTGGGTAGGTTTGCCCCTCTGTATAGGTGCCCGCGCAATCTTATCGCTGAAGGCGTCCATGGTGCGGCCACACTTCTGGGCAGCCTTTTGATGGGTTTCCCACATTTTTTTGCATAAAATCCACAAACTCAGGGTTCTGATTATCAACCTTTTGCTTCTTAGCTCGTGGAGTCACGGCCTTCTCCTTGGCCGGAGCCAAGGGTCTGGCTTTGGACTTCGTACGTAGATTGGATTGGGCCTCTTCTCCAACCTCCTTGCTATCTTCCACGTGCACCACGCTGCACCTGGCCGGCTGTCCGCGCTCAAGGGTTGGTTCAACCCGGTTTGCCCCCTAGCCTGACTAGCAAGCGATTTAGGGGGAGCTCGTTGGGAGAACCTTTGTGACCCCTGAGGGAACTGGAGCCCTCCGTTGGCCTCTATCTCAAACATCTCTAATTGAGCGTCGGCGATGGCCATGGCCTCCGCGACCAGCTTGGATTTGGAGGCCAGAATTTCTGTCCTTCTCAGGATTTGCTCCGAGGAGAGTGGAGTGTTTAAGGCGGTGTTTTTCAGAGGAGCTTGGGGGTTTTTGGGCTATTATTTAGGAGGGCTTGGGCTTTTTCAGCACGGGCTTCGTTTGTTAGTTTGTGCATAGCTCTCTGGCCGGGGGAAAGGGTGTGAGCACACTGGGAACGGGCCCCCATTCTATCAAAGACGGAGGTAGTAGCCTTTCCCTTGTTGACATTGGAAGGTGAGGCCTGGTTAGCCTCCTCAATGGTCAACTGACCAACATTTTGCATATTTTTCGACATGTTTGGAAAAGAGAAAATGACTGAAAAGAAATGTCTTTTGACATTCAGCTGTTTAGGACACAAAGTGTGCCTGAAAACAAAGATTTTAAACGGGAAAAAACATAATGACAGTCGGTTTCCCGGCAATGGAACCACTGATGACGCCAAGCTTTTCAGGGTCAGGAGCGGTTCAAGGATATCTGGCTAGGATATTTTGGTGGATTGATGTACCTAAATCACAACACAAAAGAGCACCGTTAAGGTCAAAGTAGGATGTTACTCCAACTCAGGCCCTCGGGTGTGAGAGTAAGAGTACTGAGATAATAAGGCTTGAAATACCTTGGAGTGTGTGTGTGTGTTTAGGGTTTAAGAGTAATATGGCTTACTCAATATATTTGGAACTTACCTTGCCCAAGGGGACAAAGGTCTTCTATTTATAGGCAATGTAATGGTGCTTGTTGATGTAAGCAATGAGATCAGCCCTAGGGGGCACTTTGATATTTGACCAGCTACACGTGTCCGCAGCTAATTGGCCCTGTCAGGGAGGGAACCTTAACTGTCAAGGGGACATGGCTGAAAGGGACATGAGCCGTGTAGATGGATTGGCGCATTAAATGAAATAGTAGGCGCCTGACTGAGCCGCATTAAATGGGTGATGGGGGAGCCCGCAACTTGCATGTCAGAGCCAGTAAGCTAACTTGCTCAGTAAGGCTTGACATTAACCGGGAGGCAGGAGAGATAACCGGGAGGCAGACATGAGCCCGCGGTCAACATCGTGGCCGCGGTCAAAGGTATTTGACGCGGGCACAGATGGAGCGGTCATACCTCCGGCGGGCATGGGTCCCGCGGCCATACATTCTGCGGGTACGGACCCAGCGGTCATAGATCATGCGGGCACGAATATAGCGGTCAGGATCCCTTCGGTCTTTGATAGGGTTAATGCGGGGAGGGACGCGGTCTTGACCTCAAGGACCTATCTGTCCGCGGTCTTCCCCCCCAGCGATCTAGGAACTGCCACGTCCAGTAGATCCGGGTTCACCATATTGAGATCATCAGATTGACATTAAAACATGGTCAAAATTTATTATATTGACTACAATAAGAGCTTGTCCGTTGAACAATTTTAAGAAGAGTTCTAAGAATGAAACTATTTTTAAAACAGAGTTCTAAGAACATAGCTATTTTTAAAATGTAAGAGCTATATACACTCTATATAGTTATATCATTAATTGCTTTCTAAAACATGCGCAGTTTTTAAAAACGGTGAGTTCTAAAAACATAGCTATTCTTAAAATGAAGCTTTCTAAAATGGATCTTTTTTTGTAAATGCTAATAACATATTTGAATATTTAATTATGATGACATATTTAGCCTTTTATTAATAGGTTAATAACATGATGGCTTTAATTTTTTTTTTAGCATGATTCATTTCTGTCAATGCAAATATTGCAAAAGAAAATAAGCTTTTGTAGAGAAAAAATAAAAGAATTAATACTGGAAGTAACCCCTTTATTTCTCCCCCAAGACAATTACTCTGCATATCTGTCACTCCATGCTAGAGGTGGCCGGATCGGTTGAATCGGCGGTTAGCCGGTTTAAACCGACGGTTTTCAATCTCAAATTCCCTAAATCGAAATCGAAATCGAAACCGAATCGGATAACCGGCCAGACTGATTACGGTTTGACGATTTAACGGTTTTAATGGTTTATCCGGATTGGGTCAGCTCGGCCGAGTTTGGTGTTGCTCGGTCGAACATTCCCTTTTAGGGTTTAGGGGTTGAGGGTTGCCCGGCCGAGTTATATATACTGCTCGATCGAGCATACTCTCCAAAAAAAAGGCCAAAAAGTCAAAACTTTCTGTTCTCATATGCTCAGTCGAGTACTCCCTCTTTCCATTTACATAGTTCACAGTTACTGTTTACACGTTTATTAAGGAGGGAGTATTATATTGAAAGTGTTGTGAGTGTGAAAGTAAAATAGCAGAGAGAATGAGTGGAGGGAATAGTAAATTATAATAGTGTTATGAGTATTAAAATAATGTAGGAGAGAGAACGAGTGGAGGGAATAGGAAATTATAGTGGGATAGGGTTAATATTTTATTAATATAAAGTTTCCATTTTAGGAAAGAAACAAAGTGTGAAGTAAGTAACTGGACGCCCAAAATAGAAAGTGTGAAGTATGTAAATGGACGGAGGGAGTATATAGTAGTGCTCGGCCAAGCATATCTTTTTTTAACCTTGTAACAGTTAATTTTTTAACAGTTTTCGTTAACTTTGTATATAGTATATTAACTTTGTTTTTTTTTCAATTTTTTTTTTTAGGATAAAGATAACTAATTGAGATGTTGTTTAGTCCTGAATTTTTTTTGAAAAAATTATATAAAAAAAGTTAAGAATTTTAAAGATAAGAAAACAATTATCTTTTTAACAGTTTTCGCTAACTTGTATATAATATATTAACTTCTTCTTTTTTTCAATTTTTTTTGATAAAGAAACGTATTTGAGATGTTGTTTTGTCCTGAATTTTTTTATAAAAAGTTATATAAAAAAATAAAGAATTTTTAAATAAATAAAAGTAAATAAAAAAGGACGGTACCCTTAAATTTTATTAATTAAAATAAAATTACAAAGAGGGACAACCAACCTTACCCTTTTATAAATAAGGGAGGACATTTAGGAGCCTTTACCTCAAGCTAACTATTGCAATAAAATAAAAATAAACCTAATCTAAAGTCTAAACTAATCTAATTAAAAAAAAATTAATCAAAAACATCATTCATTCATCAACATCGTATTGATATCTTCGATCCAATAGATTCTCATCATAAGGAAAGTCTTGTTGTCTTTTTTTCGCTCTAACCCAATCGCCAGGTAAAAGTTGATGTTTCAAGTTTTCACTTGTTAGTTGAGAACGTCTTTCATCCAAAACAATTTCACCAACGCTAAATGCCGATTCAACCACCACCGTTGAAGCGGGAGAGGCTAAGACTTCTTTAGCAACTATGGAAAGTATGGGATAAATGTCTTTCCTTCTTGACCACCATTGTAAAACATCAAATTCATTTGAATTTAGGTCTTGGTTAAATTCAAAGTTTGTAGTGAAATAAGTTTCTAACTCCACGGGAGTGTTTGATGATGATGAAGATGAACCTCGAGAAGGACCACGTTTTTTACTATATAAATTTGCAAAAAAAAAAATATATGGATCCCCATTAGTAAAACTTGATTGAGAAGTAGAGGAATCATCTTCATGTTGTTGTCTTTGAGAAGTGTTTCCATATAAGTCATTATACTCATTAAAAAGGTTAATCAAATCATTTTTTGTGTCTTGAACAATAATTGACAGAAGTTCATTATCACTGTCACCATCGGGATATAACTTCATATAATAATAATCAACAATGCACTATAAATCATCTAATTTAACTCGGAGATCTAATAACTTTGCAACCAAGAAAAGAGACGAAATAGTGTCAAAATATTTAATCCACTTTTGTCTCATGTTAAAAATGCATTCTTTTAAAATATGACATTCTTTTAAATTGTCAAAAATAGTAACAATTGCAACACAATGCTATAGCAACAAAATGAAAGTTGTATAATAAACTCCCGAAAAATCCAAAGTAGTGGTATTAAAAATCTTTAACAATTCACATAAATTAATGCATGCATTCCAATGATAAGTAAATAGCACTTCATGATAGCCAATTGACATAAAAAATTGCATTAGGAGATCTTTATAAGCAAAACCATCGGTTAACATTTTGTAGGTGGAATTCCACTAGTTGGAACATCGTAAGTAAAATATTTGTCCGGCACACTTTTACTTCTTAAAAACCTTATCCATTTTTTTTATTAGATTTTTTTTAGAAATAAATTGAAGACATCGTCTAATTTGCTTAACATAAGTTTCTAATGTATCTAAACCATCTCTAACACATAAATTAATTATATGACATAAACATCTAATATGAAAAAACTTACCCCCAAATGAGGGTTGACAAACGGTTATTAAATCGGGTAAACTAGCCGTATTAGCACTTGCGTTGTCAAATGAAATAGTAAATATTTTATTTAAACAATACAATCCTTATATCATTTATAATTGGAAAGCAATATGAATCTAGTTTGCACTTTTCGAATCATCATTTAGAATTTTCTAGAAAGATTTATGACTATTTTGGTGGACTTTTTTGGTGGAGAATAGCCTGAAAGTCAAATCAGATTCATTCGAAAATGGTCTAAGTTTTGATGTTTATCAAGTCTTTTGAGTTTTCTATATTTTCTTATCATTAAATATTAATTGTTAGATATGTCTTTTATTTTAGTATTCATAAGCTTGAAGAGATGTTTCAAGTAACTATAGATACCCTACAGATTGTCATTGTAATGAAGAGTTGATTTTTTAGTTAATAAAATATAAGATTGTGCTTTGTGCCATCTTTTCTTGTTCTTATCTATTCGGTGAATTCCGTTTAGTAAGGAACATCATACAACCCTGTATCTATTTGGTGAATTTCGTAGAGTGGTGAGTTATCTATGTCCTATATCTTCAAGTGGATTCCGTGAAGTGGTGAGTATTTTTATTCGTTTTCTTTATTTTTTATTTTTGCTGCATTTTTTCGGTATCAAATTGGCATTAGAGCCGAAACTAGAAATTTCCGGTTGAAGTATCTTTTTATCCATTTTATTCTTCTATTCCTCATCCTCCCCTTCGTCAACTTCAATACTTTTTGTTTTGTTTCTTAAAAAAGAAACATTATTCTTTCTCAACTCACTATGGTTGATCTTGCCCTTCACAAATTTAGTTGCATTATTGCCCATTGTTGATTGGTCTCAACCACCAATCTATAATGAGTATCCTCAAGATAAAGAATTTTTATTTGAACAAATTGGTTATGGTTCAACACCATATTTTGATAAACGCATAGATATGTGTCACATTTGTGGCCCACATTCATCTTCTTTAATTAGAGAAGCATCACATTCAAAGTTTTTACTACACCTTTATGGGATCGATCAAAAATAATTTTGAATATCCCAATATTGGTCATTGTTATAAGGACCCCTTTAACATCAACTCGTCAAGTTTGTTGTTCAATTGGTTCATCGAAAAAAATTGCATTGATTACTTTCTCACATCTTGCTTGACCGATTGGATCAAAGTCGTTACAAGGGAAATAAATTTTAAAGTTCATCAAGGCCTTATTGGAATTATGTTTTCAAGAGTTTTTAATGCATTACTAAAAATTTGTGGTCGAAATTTCTTAAAGTGGGGGAGTATGAAGCGGGAGCTAAAGCGTGGTCTCTTGAGATTCTTAATAAAAAAATTTCAACTTTAACAAATTGTATCTCCTAAGCCGCTTAGTCAAACAATTCAATCTATATATCATTAGAAAAAAATATGAATCTAGTTTCATGTGCACTTTTCAGATTATCATTTGAAATTTTCTAGGGAGATTTATGTCTATTTTGGTGGAGGATAGGCTAAAAGTTAGATTCATTCGAAAATGGTCTAAGTTTTGATGTTTATCAAATCTTTTGAGTTTTCTATGTTGTCTTATCTTTAAATATTAATTGTTAGATTTGTCTTTAAGTATTTTAGTATTCCTAAGCTTAATTGGAGGGATGTTCCACGTAACTATAAATAACTTACAAATTGTCACTGTAATGGAGAGTTTAATTTTTAGTTGATAAAATATAAGATTGTGCTTTGTGCCATCTTTTCATGTTTTTATCTATTCAGAGAATTCCGTTTAGTAGTTAACATCATATAATCCCATATCTCTTTGGTGGATTTTGTTGAGTGGTGAGTCGTCTATACCCTGTATCTTTATGGTGAATTCCTTGAAGTGATCATCATTTCTATCCATTTTTATTTATTTTTTTTCCGCTATGTTTTTACGGTATCACCATCTCAATCTCCAACCCCACTCAAGTTAAAGGATCTAATCGTAGATACCCAACTTGCCAAATAAAAACTGAAATAGGTAAATGAAAAAAACTTGTTTTTTTTAAACAATAAAGAAAATCTCTTTTTTTTTGTTTTTAAAGTAAAAGAAAACTTTAAAAAATTGTCAACTCTACGTAGTAGTAGCTTGATCTCCACTATTTGTGAAAATCATCCACGTAGGATAAGTTTGAATGCATTGCAAAAAACATAGGAAAGATTCCAAATGATTTGAAAAAAAAATTCCTATTGCTTCCTCAGTTTCATGTCTGTGCCGAGAAGTTCCACACACTGCTCTCCATGCAGCGCCTTGTTCTTCTTAAGTTTCTTCTTAGACTTGCTGTAGTTCGTACTGTTGGGGTATCAACCCAAGTCCCACATCGGCAATTGAAAGAAGAGTTGTCTAGTATAAAAAAGGTGTCCACCCACTCCATTAGTAAGAGGCCTTTTGGGAGTTGACCCAAGAACAAATCCGTGTGGGCTGGGCCTAAAGCGGACAATATCATACTAATGTGGAGTGGTGGGGATGGTCGCGATCCTAACAACTGAATGTGGAGTGGTGGGGTGGTCGCGGTCCCAACACCTACAAAGCCGGTTTCTTTTCCCTTATCAACATGAGCAGGTCCCTTACTTCAACATGTTTGTCGTGCACATCTTGTGCCATGAGAAAGCTTTCAGGGCTCCTCCCTATGTCGTTCATTGCTGATATGCTGCACATTCCGGCAACGCTGATTTCAATTTCTGGCCTTGTATCAACGCGTTTGTCCCGCACAACCTGTGCCGCGATGAAACATCTATGGTCGTCTTTCAAGTTTATGGACCATACCTCAACACGTTTGTCATGCACATCTCGTGCCGTGATAAAGCACCCTTGGCCGTCTCCCACCATGTCATTTCCCCCCTCAAAAAAAAAAAATCCGCGACGGTTGCAGCTAATCCACCATGGATGAGGAACAAACGTTTCTTCAAGGGTTAGTAACGGTGATTTTAATTAGATTGATAAAGCAGCAATCGAAACCCTAGGTTTTGGGAATTCGTTGTGGAAGCAAATTGGGTAATCAGACCACCAAATCGATGTCTCTGATACCATGTCAAATCTGGAGAAAGAATTATAATATTTATTTGTTATTCAATCTCAATGAATTACGAAGTCCTATATTTATACACAAAACCTAGGATTCCTAATACTAGAGGAATACTCCTCGTACCTAAATTATATCCCTATAAGATGATATTTACAAGATCTATGCACAATCTTCTAATTTTATCACATATCTAATATCTCTTATCCCCCGATATTTCGTAAAATCTAAGGAGAAACGCGTTTCTCCTTAGCGCTTAGGAGAAACGTGTTTCTCCTTAGCGGTTTATTAACGGGTTTAATTGAACGTTTAACGAACCGGTTTCTTAACCGGTTTAATTAAAACATGTTTGCCCTAAGTTCAATACCAAAATGAAATCAGTAGCAAGGGAACCCCAGTTGAATATCCAGAAACTATATCCAGAAATCAGTAGCAAGCGAAATCAGTAGCAATCGAAGGAATTATGGAAAATCCAGTTGATAAAATCAGGAGGAAGCGAAAATCCGACTGTGAGTTCACATGTTATTATTGTTTTGGTTCGCATTTTCATAAATTTCTGGATATATTAAGCATACTCATCTGTATATGAATTTAACAATGTGTTTTAGTTTGAAATTTACAATTTCTGTGTATCTATTTTGTGTTTTATGTTTAACGATTTACCATTCTACTTAGTATTGTCTCTTGGCTTTTAATTCATAATTTTAGTCATGTTTAACAATGTGTTTTAGTATTGTTTCTTGGCTTTTAATTCATAATTAAAAAGGTTCTGGATATAAATTAAAAAGCTTATGGATATGAATTAAAAAGGTTCTGGATATCAATTAAAAAGGTTCTGGATATAAATTAAAAAGCTTCTGGTTATCCTTTCCAAAGGTTACGGATATCCTTTCAAAAGGTTACGGATATCCTTTCAAAAGGTTACGGCTATATAATTTCAAAAGGTTACGGATAACATTTCAAAAGGTTACGGATATCCTTTCTTACGGATATCCTTTCAAAAGCTTTCTGGATATTTATGTTTTATAGCCAGAACCTTTTTAATTGATATCCAGAACCTTTTTAATTGATATGCAGAAGCTTTTTAATTTATATTCAGAACCTTTTTAATCGATATCCAGAACCTTTTTAATTATTTGTGGATATTTTCTGGATATCATTTTGAAAGTGTTTGGATATTCAATTGTTTGTTTCTGGATATTCAATTGTTTCTAGATATTCATTTGTGGATATTTTACGGATATTCATTTACTTGTTTACGGATATTCATTTGTATGTTTCTAGATATTTATTTGTGGATATTTTACGGATATCATTTTGAAAGTTTACGGATATTCATTTGTGTAGTTTACGGATATTCATTTGTGTAGTTTCTGGATATTCATTTATGTAGTTTACGGATATGCATTTTGATAGTTTACGGATATTCATTTGTATGTTTACGGATATTCACTTCATGTATTTACGGATATCCTTTCTTTATTATTACGGATATTCAATTAAAAAGGTTACGGATATCCTCTTGATTTTTTTTTTTTTTTATGTTTTGTAGCTGCAAATTTAAATAAAGGTGAAGGTAGTAAGAAGCATAAGAAGAATCAATTAAGTGAAGGTCAAGTTAAGAACTCAAATAAGAAATCAACGGTGGATGTGGTTGAAAGTGGTAAGAAACGGGCATTTGAACATTGTTGTGTCCCCGAGAAAGGCTTATTGATCTTTGTTTAACCGATGCTCGGAAGAAGATGTTAAATCTATAGGTTTTGGTGGACTATTAGAACTTAAGTTGAATAGATTGCCAACGGGGGAATTGTGGAATATCTTGTTGAAAGATTTGATTCGGGAAGCTTTATTCGAGAGAATCAAGAATAACAAGTATTATATAACAACAAATGATGTTTTTGATATTCTTTGTCTTCCAAGGAACTTAAAAAAAGAAGATAAATTGTTCAATAGGAATTGACAAAGAGTTGAGCGCACGATATAAAAATACTTTTGGGAAAGTTAAAGATGGTATTCCGGCCCGTCTGCTTGGTCAACGCATCAAAGAACTACGATGGAGGTGATGAGTTTAAACGCCTCTATGTATTGTTTCTTTGTCGGTTTCTTTCTTGCACCGAGTAGTAACAAAGGCTGTTATTGTTCTTTGTTGGCATTGGTTGAAGATGTTACTCAAATCAAAAAGTTTGATTGGTGCCGGTTTGTATTGAATAAGTTATCGATGGTGTTAGGAAGTTTAAGGCTTCTTACGGCGGTAAAGTGAGGTGTTGCGGTGGTTGTGTGGCAATTCTTTTAATAGCTTACTTTCATAGATTTCCATATTTGCGTAAACATGAACCAAGCGCACGTCCTTTGATTCAACATTGGACTCGAGAAAATTTACATCGAGTGGGAATGAAGCTAAGATTGGTTGGGGTGGAGTTCTTTATTTGGATAATGTTTATCCTATTACAAGCTATGAGGATGATTTGGATGAAGGACAAATTGGATTCTTGATTGATCTTTGCTCCTTTTGTTGAGGATGTAAGTCATCCTACAAAAATACTGCAAGTGAAAATGTTCCAAGTTTTGGATTACATTAAAGAGTCACTGGAAATATTTGAGAATGATATTAAAGTTGCTATCAATGCTCACATTGCAAGGATTTCAAAAATTGAGAAGGGGAAAGAAAAAGTTAATAATGATGATGTTGAGAAAGGATCTGTGAAGAGGAGGATTTGGTTGGTGATAGTGAACCTTGGGAAGTCGGGTTTTTGATTACATTGATGATATTATTGATAAATTGAAAACTTCAAAAGATGAAATTTGAAGGAGAAAGGGAAGGTTGGACCATTGCCAACATTTAGGATTCTTTCACGAGTCAAGAATGCGAGCATACGAGTACGATGATAATGTTGAAAAATTTCGGGATTTTGATGATAGATATGTGCATGAGCATTATGAGGATCAAGATGTTACCAATGTTGATCAACCAGCGAAGATCAATCTGCGAGCATCAAATTGCTAGGCTTAATACGAGAGGATCAAGTTCTTGATTCCCATCTGTTTAAACAACCAATGATTGAGCCTATATGCATTTATTAAAGAAGTTGACGTGGAAGAAGAATATTCTTCACAAATTTTTGGTGATATTGATAATTTGGTTGATAAAATTTTTCAACATGGTGTTAATGGTGAGAAGTTTGACAAGATGTTAGATGAAGTGCATTTGGAACTGTGAATGGTGAGATTATTCTTTCATACTGAATTCATGGTGAAGAATAAGGAAGTAATGATTGGTATGCCAAAGATAAAGATGGAAGTGGTTGATTATTGCTTCTCAAAATTGATTCTTCGAGTCAAAAAAGTAATATCCCATTTTTATTTCAATATTATTACGGTTGAAATTAAATATGGTATTCAAATTCTAATATTATTTTTTTCGGTGCTTTTTTCGGTTTAGTGATCTCATTGGGTGGAAGCGAGACGATATTTTGAGTATGAGAGAAGACACGAGATATCACGGGTGTAATTGTGAATGCTTGGGCAATGTTGTTGAACAATTTGGAACATAAAAAGGGTGTAATGAAGAGATTTATGTTTGGTGTTGAACATTACGTAAGTTTACTTTTTTCAACAACTTACAAGTATATATCGATTGCGGGGTATATATCCATGAAATTTCTTTAAGATATTGTTTATCATTTATATTAACGAGGCTACTTGGGCGAAACGTTCTTGCAATGCTCGTGTTGGTCTTTGGAGAAATGCTTCAAACTTTTTGTATTGGAAAAATGATGTTAATGTAGATGGGAATCTAATGGATGCGAAAGAAGTAGATGCAGTATGTATTTTCATTTGTCAATACATTTCTGGATATCATATTGAAAATTTACGGATATACTTTATGGTATTTACGGATATATCCATGACGAGGCCTAGGCAAGGCGAGGCCTATGCCATGGCCAAAGTAATTTACGGATATACTTTATGGTATTTACGGATATACTTTATGGTATTTACGGATATATCCATGACCAAGGCCTAGGCGAGGCCAAGGCCTATGCCATGGCCATAGTAATTTACGGATATACTTTATGGTATTTACGGATATAATTTATGGTATTTACGGATATATCCATGACCAAGGCCTAGGCCAAGGCCAATGCCAAGGCCTATGCCATGGCCAATGCCATGGATTTAGCCATGTCCAAGACAAATAAAAAATTTACGGATAGTCACCTAATATATTTACGGATATACTTTATGGTATTTACGGATATATCCATGACCAAGGCCTAGGCCAAGGCCAAGGCCTATGCCATGGCCAAAGTAATTTACGGATATACTTTATGATATTTACGGATATACTTTATGGTATTTACGGATATATCCATGACCAAGGCCTAGGCAGGCCAAGGCCTATGGCATGTCATAGTAATTTACGGATATACTTTATGGTATTTACGGATATACTTTATGGTATTTACGGATATATCCATGACCAAGGCCTAGGCCAAGGCCGAGGCCTATGCCATGGCCAAAGTAATTTACGGATATACTTTATGGTATTTACGGATATAATTTATGGTATTTACGGATATATCCATGACGAGGCCTAGGCGAGCGAGGCCAAGGCTTATGCCATGTCATAGTAATTTACGGATATACTTTATGGTATTTACGGATATACTTTATGGTATTTCTGGATATATCCATGACCAAGACCTAGGCGAGGCCAAGGCAAGGCCTATGCCATGGCGATGCCATGGCCAATGCCATAGATTTAGCCATGTCCAAGACAAATAAGAAATTTACGGATAGTCACCTAATATATTTACGGATATACTTATTTTTTGCGGTTTTTTCCCATACTTTAAGGGAAGCAATAAAAGTGGGCACTTTACACTATATGTGTACAACATGGCTTCAAAATCCATTCACTATTTTGACAACCTTTCAATGAATGAAGCAAAAGAAGCTGAAGTTGTGAAACTTACGAAAGCATTGGTATATGTTTTGAAACTTACGAAAGCAGTTTTATATTTTTCATTTTTGTTTTCATTGGTTATCTAATATTTTATACTTTAAATTTTTTCAGTATGTGCCTATGAAAGGTTTTTTGAAGAAGATTGATCATCCATGTTATAATGATTTTGAAGACAAAAAAACATATAAATTTGAATACATGGAATGTGATTGGGTTCTTAAAGAAAATGATGTTAACCATGATTGTGGAGTTTATGTGATGTCTGAGATGAATGATTTTCAAGGATCAAAGTACTCATGCCCTGAGTTATGTCAGGTACTATTAAAGTTTTTTTTATTCATATTTATATTATATGAGTTTGTATATATATGTTTTAACAATTTTTTTTTTTTACTTTGTAGGATAAACAAAGGATCCGTCTACGAGCTGAAATTCTTTCAACACTTTTGCTTAGTCAATTGAACAGAGATAAGCATAATTTAATGATTGAAACAAACACTTTTGAAAAAGAGAAGAAAACAAAAAGAACGGAAGAACAAAGTAATGTACAAGATTCATAGGTGTATGTAATTATGTAATTAGGAATGCGGTTTGGTGATGTAATTAATGTACTTTAGTGAATTGATAGTTTACGGATATTCATATTGAAAGTTTACGGATATGCATATAGATAGTTTACGGATATACATTTTTGATATGCTTTATGGTATTTGTGGATATATCCAAGACAAAGGCCAATTAAAGTTTTGGGTATTCAATATAGTTGTTTACGGATATACTTTTTGATAGTTTACGGATATTCAAATTAAGAGTTTACGGATATAAAATTGATAGTTTACGGATAGTCATATTGATAGTTTACGGATATACTTTTTGATGGTTTACGGATATACTTTTTGATATTTTACGGATATACTTTTTGATGGTTTGGATATACTTTTTGTTAGTTTACGGATATACTTTTTGATAGTTTACGGATATAAAATTGAAAGAAAACAAACTAAGTAAATTATTTTAAATATAATTTACTTAGTTGTTTACTGTATATACTTTTTGAAAGTTTACGGATATTCAAACTAAGAGTTTACGGATATAAAATTGATAGTTTACGGATATTCATATTGATAGTTTCTGGATATACTTTTTGATGGTTTCTGGATATACTTTTTGATGTTTTCTGGATATACTTTTTGATGGTTTCTGGATATACTTTTTGATAGTTTCTGGATATAAAATTGAAAGAAAACAAACTAAGTAAATTATTTTAAATATAATTACAAAAAAAAAAAAAAAACCAACAATAACAACAAAAACATCTGCAACAAGGGGAGGAGAAAGAACAACAACGGCAAGAACAAACATCAACATCCCCTGATTCCCATCATTGACTTACGTCATATCTTTGCTCTAGTGCCATGTGTTGTTCCTTGGATATTTCTCCATACGAAGAAATAGATCCACGATGAATAGCATGCGCAAAGAGTTGGTCCCAAGTCAATGTTCTTGTTAGAAAGCTCCTCTGGGGGCAGAATGGGCATTGCAATTTATTTTCCCCATTATAGAGGGGAAAACGCCCATTTTGGATTGATCGCTTGTGACTTGCAACTTTTTGCTCCAGGGTCCATTCTCTTCTAACCCTAGGCGGAACCCTAGGCGGAACATCCACAATATCATCTACATATTCAACCTCCTCAGGCTGAAACCCTATATCAGAATCAGAACTTTCGTCCTGCTGAGCTTGGTTGTTGTTGTTGTTATTCATTTTGAGAAATTTGATTTTTTTTGTTGTGATGGTAGGAGTGGTGTTGTATGGTATTTATATAGGATGAGTACTTGAAACCAGTCAAAAAAGTTGCTCAATGAATTCAATGCACATACATTTATTACTCTTTGAATTCAATGAATTCAATGCACTTACCATCTGTACACATTTATTTCCCTTTGAATTCAATAGTAAGTTGCTTGGCTAAAGTCATGTCTTTTCAAAGTGAAAAGACACATTGCTTGGTTAAAGTCATGGATTCAATAGTTAACTACATATCAAACAAAAACAGTCATGGATTCAATAGTGCCAAATTTCAAACAAAAACAGTCACGGTTAACAATACATCACCTATATTACAAAATACATCAAACACAACAATATTAAAAACAGAATTTAGTAACCATTAAACACTACCACTACCACCTGCTCCATCATCATCTACATTGTCATTCAATTTGTTTTTTGGATCATATTCATTCAAAATATATTCCAAATACATTTCCAAAGCCTTGTGGTGAATCCTAGCAGCTTCATCAATGTTGTGAGCGTTGCCAAACTCATGAGCATGATTGACTATCCCCACATAATCCTTATCCCTACAATTGTGTCCATTACATGGCTCCAATGGACAACGAAATGAGGGAGTTCCATTTGCAGAAGAAGGTTGCAAAACAACAAGATGACCATTGAGCAATTTTTGGTAGCACACCATGTATATTTTCCAACTTTTGTCATCATTTGAATCACCCAAAGATGGCTCCCCAGAATTTCCCTTGCCTTTGTTCATCACTAGAAAAATTATTAAAGGTAGAATTTTTCTTGAACTTGATGTATATGCTTACCTTTGGACAGATTTATATAGGCAGAGTACTTGAAACCAGTCAAAAAAGTTAGTCAATGAATTCAATGCACTTACCAACTGTACACATTTATTACTCTTTGAATTCAATAGTAAGTTTGAATGCTTTTTTGACCATTAAAGTATATCCAGGAACTATCAATTCTATATCCAGAAAATTTAATTTGAATATCTAGAAACTACAAAAATGTATAACCAGAAACATTCAATATGAATATCCAGAAACTATCAATTCTATATCCAGAAACTCTTAATTTGAATATCCAGAAACTAACAAAATTTATATCCAGAAACAACCATTTTGAATACCCAGAAACTTTAATTGGCATTGAACTTATCCTTGGCCTTGACCATGGCCTTGGCCTTGACCATGGCCTTGGCCTTCGACTTCTGGATATCAATGCACTTACCAAATGTACACATTTATTACTATTTGAATTCAATAGTAAGTTTGAATGCTTTTTTGACCATTAAAGTATATCCAGAAACTATCAATTCTATATCCAGAAAATCTTAATTTGAATATCCAGAAACTATCAATTCTATATCCAGAACCTATCATAAATTTCTGGATATGCACCTACCACATTTCTGGATATACATTCAAATACTTCTGGATATAATTGGCCTTGGCCTTAGCCTTGGACTTGGCCAAGGCCAAGGCCAAATCCATGACAAGTTCAAGGCCAAGGCCAACTTGTCCATGGCAAGGCCAAGTCCAAGGCTTGGCCATGGCCTTGGCCTTGGACTTCTGGATATCAATGCACTTACCAATTGTACACATTTATTACTCTTTGAATTCAATAGTAAGTATATCCAGAAACTATCAATTCTATATCCAGAAACTATCAATTCTATATCCAGAACCTATTATCAATTTCTGGATATGCACCTACCACATTTCTGGATATACATTCACATACTTCTGGATACAATTGGCCTTGGCCTTGGACTTGGCCAAGGCCAAATCCATGACAAGTTCAAGGCCAAGGCCAACTTGTCCATGGCAAGGCCAAGGCCAAGGCCAAGTCCAAGGCTTGGCCATGGCCTTGACCTTGACCATGGCCTTGGCCTTGGACTTCTGGATATCAATGCACTTACCAACTGTACACATTTATTACTCTTTGAATTCAATAGTAAGTATATCCAGAAACTATCAATTCTATATCCAGAAACTATCAATTCTATATCCAGAAATTATCAATTGTATATCCAGAAACTTACAAATGTATATCCAGAAACTATCATCAATTTCTGGATATGCACCTACCACATTTCTGGATATACATTCACATACTTCTGGATATAATTGGCCTTGGCCTTGGACTTGGCCAAGGCCAAGGCCAAGGCCAAATCCATGACAAGTTCAAGGCCAAGGCCAACTTGTCCATGGCAGCGAGGCCAAGGCCAAGTCGAGGCTTGGCGAGGCCTTGGCCTTGACGTGGCCTTGGCCTTGGACTTACGGATATCAATGCACTTACCAACTATACACATTTATTTACGGATATGCACCTACCACATTTCTGGATATAAATTCACATACTTCTGGATATATAATTGGCCTTGGCCTTTGGACTTGGCCAAGGCCAAGGCCAAGGCTAAGTACAAAATCAAGGTCAAGGACAAGGACAAGGTCAATGCCAAAACCAATAAGCAATTTCTGGATATCAATTTCTTTCATTTCTGAACATAAAAACACAAATATCTGTATATAAAATATTTAACTAGTCAACTTAATAAATTGTACTTCAATCTAAAAACTATTAAATCAAATGTTCATTTAGTGTTTTTGAACCAAACTCATCAGTGATTGGCTTTCTTCTATCAAACTTTGTCTTTAGCTTTCGTTTTACGCCCTTTGTATTTGCACGAATTGGATCCATCACATTTGGAGCACTTGTTATACTTTACGAACCAACGCTATCATTAACACTTGTCGTAGATCTACATTCCTGTTGATTTTTCGACAACAATTGTTGTATAAGAAGTGAGTCTCTATTGAACCCATCTTCCGGTATCTTTTTTGCGGCTCTGTTTTCATGACAAGCCATCATCAATTGTGGTATTTCATTGCCATCTTTTGTTTCCAGGAATGAATTCATTTTCTCTGTTGATATATTATCTTTTCCTTGATAGACTTTGTCCCATACATCTTTTTGCCATCTTTGTCCACCTTTTTTCAATGTAGATATCTGGTATCCTTGTGACATTTGACAAATTCGGCGCCTTTATGCAATGAAAGCACAACCAACCGGCGTAGTAAGCTGATTGCATTTGCATACAAGCTGTTACACTTTCATCATTCCTAACAAAGAGTACACTCTCATATTTATCTGGGTACTTCTCATGAGCAACATGTATGAATCTGCAATCTTCATCACTTTCATCTCCAAATTTGTATACGACGGGAAAAGCTCGTTTTACCTCAATCTCAAAGAACTTGAATATACGTGGTGTGTATACCTCGAATTTTGCTTGTTTTATGATACCACCATACATGTCTGGTTGAGGGTGAGATTGATGCTTGAAATTCCTTCTCTTGTTCGAGTATTCCTCCAACGTTTAAGCTGTTTCATTGAATATGTCAAAGAAGCGAGTGAGGGATGTGTTTACATTTGCTTTGAAACAAAGGGCATGATTTGTGCTCTCGCTTCTTTGGGATGACAATATTCCAGTAGAGAAGAAATTTGTGCTTAAAGCTGTGCACCATTTCTCCCGTAGTCCATATAGACGCTTGAACCAGGAATTTTCAATAAGATTGTATTTCACCAGCATTGACTCCCAACAACTTTCAAATTCATCCTCACTGGTACATCCCATTAAACAATGATCAAATTCTTTTTTAAAATCTTCATTTGTCTTCAATTGTCCAAAGTGGGATACAACATTTTGTTGGATGTGCCATAAACATAGCCTATGCCTCGTCCGCCCTTCAAATACGTATTATAATAAAGTTTCTGGATATTAATATTATATGCTTCTGGATATTAACATACAATAAATTTTCATTGACCAATTTTTTTGTCATGGCTTAGGCCTTGGCCATGTCCAGAAACTAACAATTGAATATCCAGAAACTACCAAAAGAATATCCAGAAACTACCAAATTGAATATCCAAGAAACTTTATATTGAATAACCAGATACTTTAGAATGACTAGCTCTTTGGATATTCAATGCGGTAGTTTCTGGATATAAACACCAATGACATCTGGGCAAAGTTAAGGCACATCAATTATTTTTAGAACTATATAGCACTAATAAAATAATAGATAAGAAATATTATAAAAGAAGCTGGTTATGGAATTTTATAATCATACCTCTTCAATTGCATTTGACATTGCTTGGTCTTGGTACGTAAATATTGTTTTTGGTTCTTTTCCTCCCATTGATTTTCTAAACTGCTTAAGCAACCAGACAAATGTTTCTTTTTTTTCATTTGCTATGAAAGCACAACCAAACATGACAGTGTTCCAATGATTATTAATGCCAACTATTGGGGCACAAATAAGATTGTATCTGTTTGTAGTATAAGTTGTGTCAAATATAACCAGATCTCCATAGAGCTTGTAATCTTCCTTCATCATACTATCTCTCCAAAATATAGCCCCAAGTCTTCCTTCATCATCAAATTTGATTTTAAAATAGAACCCTCGATCTTCCAGTGAAATTTCAAAAAGCCTATCAACAACATTCTGAGCATCACCATTTTCAATTTTTTCCATTCTAAGTTTCTGAACAAAATTGACATGATCTTTCTTTGTGTGACCAACATGTTCCTCTCCACCAGCTGCTTTTACCAAAAGACTATATCCATCAGTTGGTTTTATACCAGCTTCTTCCATTATTTCAATTATTTCACCCTGATCTTCTGAGATACACCTTTCACTACGCTTCAAATGGTTCCAATCTGTCCTTGTCATTGGATGATTGTGCTCTGTAACATGGCGGTCAACAACATACATATCTTCCTCTTTTAGCAATTTCGCCCTCAAAAGAGCCTTACATTGAGTCCTCTTTATGTAATTTCTCCTTCTCTTTTGTTGTTTTTTGGTAACATCGAGTTGTTCAACTGGTGAAGGAATTTGAACTTCATTAACATCAACTGGTGATGGAACACTGATTTTATCCTCTTGGGTTGATCTGGTAACTCCTTCACATGAGCAACGGAATAGCTTGTCTAATATCCTTGAAGTCTTTTTTGAAACATGATTTGTTGACAACTTAATACTAAATCCTAGTGCATTTGCATGAAGTTTATAGAGTTTGTACAATTCCTCCCATGTCTTTGCTTTTGTTCCCAGCAAATTTTTGCTTATATCAATATTAGGGTCCTCGATTCTGATTCTGCACACACAAAATATATTAAAAAGAATAATGTTATATGAAATCAGTAATTCTAAAGCAATATGTCAATAAAGTTAAGAGAGAAAACCTATTTGTAGACCAGTTTCAGGATCTGTAGGTTCTTGAATTTGAGATTCTAAATCAATAGGAGAATATGATTCTGCAAGAAAAGGCAGTAGTTAGTTAGTTTCTGGATATTCATTTTGAAGGTTTCTGGATATTCATTTTTGTAGTTTCTGGATATATCATTGGCCTTGGCCAAGGACATGACCATATCCCTTGGCATAGTACATTGCCATTTTAAAGTTTCTGGATATTCATCTTGGTACTTTCTGGATATACATTTTATTGTTTCTGGACATGGTCAATTGTGTGTTTCTGGATATTCAAATTGGTACTTTCTGGATATACATTTTATTGTTTCTGGATATTCATTTGATAGTTTATGGATATACATTTTTGTAATTTCTGGATATAGCATTGGCCTTGGCCAAGGACATGGCCATATCCCTTGACCTAGTACATTGCCAGTTTAAAGTTTCTGGATATTCAAATTGGTACTTTTTGGATATACATTTTATTGTTTCTGGACATGGTTAATTGTGTGTTTCTGGATATTCAAATTGGTACTTTCTGGATATACATTTTATTGTTTACGGATATTCATTTGATAGTTTTACGGATATACATTTGAAGGTTTGGATACTCATTTTATAGTTTCTGGATATCAATGCACTTACCAACTGTACACATTTATTACTCTTTGAATTCAATAGTAAGTATATCCAGAAACTATCAATTCTATATCCAGAAACTATCAATTCTATATCCAGAAACTTACAAATGTATATCCAGAAACTATCATCAATTTCTGGATATGCACCTAACACATTTCTGGATATACATTCACATACTTCTGGATATAATTGGCCTTGGCCTTGGACTTGGCCAAGGCCAAGGCCAAGGCCAAATCCATGACAAGTTCAAGGCCAAGGCCAACTTGTCCATGGCAAGGCCAAGGCCAAGGCCAAGTCCAAGGCTTAGCCATGGCCTTGGCCTTGGACTTCTGGATATCAATGCACTTACCAACTGTACACATTTATTTCTGGATATGCACCTACCACATTTACGGATATAAATTCACATACTTCTCGGATATATAATTGGCCTTGGCCTTTGGACTTGGCCATGGTCAAGGCCAAGGCTAAGTACAAAATCAAGGTCAAGGATAAGGTCAATGCCAAAGCCAATAAGAAATTTACGGATATGTACCTAACATATTTACGGATATACATTTTTGGTACTTACGGATATCATTAATATAAATTTACTGGATATGTACCTTACACATTTACGGATATACATTTTTGGTACTTCTGGATATCATTTATATAAATATCTGGATATAATTTATATAGAGATCAAACCTGTAGCCTGGAGAATATCGATTTGTGTAGCCTGGAGAATATCGATTTGTGATATTTCTGAATATCTGTCATGTAATTGAGCTTCCATTTATGCTATTGATGGATAGATCCAAAATTACGTAGATCAATCTCTGGAAATGTACAATAACAATCGACCTTAGTACAATAAACGTTGATTAAAATTAAAAACAGTAGTTGTTGATCTGGTTCATATTACCTGATTTAATCAATATCGATTTCTGTATTGTTTCTTGATATTCATTTTGATTGAACTGTCCTGCTCGTCTCCATTTGCTGTGATCGTTGTAGTGTGTCTCTGTGTGTATCTACGAAAATATTGAATTTATCTAGGTTTTTGGACAATAGAACCGGTTTAATTCAAATGGTTGCCGGTTTTTGAATATATTAAAAAACCCGTTTCTCCATACAGAGATGGAGAAACGCGTTTTTCACCAGACCAACTCCCGATATTTACTTTGTATACTATACGTATCTTGTCTCTGATTCTGACTTGATTTCGATCTCGCACTTGATTGACTCGGTCCAGCTCGGTCCACTCCATCTCAATCTCCAACTTTTTTCTTCGCAAAAATGGGAGAAAAATTTCATTTATTGAACTAAAAGCCATGAATTATGAAACATTTGGTACTAGTAAATTTTTCGTTTGCTAAATTGAATGAGGGTAGCTGCTCCATTGGCTTATGGGTGGCTCCATTCCTGACATCAAGCATATATAAACTAATTTAATGGAAACAATGTATTAATGAGAGAAAATGGCAGGGCCAAAACAACTGGCTACGCACATTAAAATTATTTGTTGTTATTGATGTGTTCTCATGTGTTTGTCAGAAATATTAGCGAATGATAATTGCAGGGCCAAAACAACTGACTACGCATGCAATGTTCTTTTATATTGTCATTTTTGTTCTCATTTGGTGGTCTGATTACCCAATTTGCTTCCGCAACGAACTCCCAAAACCTAGGGTTTCGATTGTTGCTTTATCAATCTGATAAAAATCACCGTTACTAACCCTTGAAGAAACGTTTGTTGCTCATCCATGGTGGATTAGCTGTAACCGTCGTGGATTTTTTTTTTGAGGGGGGAAATGACATGGTGGGAGACGGCCAAGGGTGATTTTTCACGGCACGAGATGTGCATGACAAACGTGTTGAGGTATGGTCCATAAACTTGAAAGACGACCATAGATGTTTCATCGCGGCACAGGTTGTGCGAAACAAACGCGTTGATACAAGGCCAGAAATTGAAATCAGCGTTGCCGGAATGTGCAACATATCGGCAATAAATGACATAGGGAGGAGCCCATGAAAGCTTTCTCACGGCACAAGATGTGCACGACAAACATGTTGAAGTAAGGGACCTGCTCATGTTGATAAGGGAAAAGAAACCGGCTTTGTAGGTGTTGGGACCACGACCACCCCACCACTCCACATTCAGTTGTTGGGATCGCGACCATCCCCACCACTCCACATTAGTATGATATTTTCCGCTTCAGGCCCAGCCCGTACGGATTTGTTCTTGGGTCAACTCCCAAAAGGCCTCTTACTAATGGAGTGGGTGGACACCTTTTTTATACTAGACAACTCTTCTTTCAATTGTCGATGTGGGACTTGGGTTGATACCCCAACAGTACGAACTATAGCAAGTCTAAGAAGAAACTTAAGAAGAATAAGGCGCTGCATGGAGAGCAGCGTGTGGAACTTCTCAGCACAGACATGAAACTGAGGAAGCAATAGGAATTTTTTTTTTTCAAATCATTTGGAATCTTTCCTATGTTTTTTTCAATGCATTCAAACTTATCCTACGTGGATGATTTTCACAAATAGTGGAGATCAAGCTACTACTACGTAGAGTTGACAATTTTTTAAAGTTTTCTTTTACTTTAAAAACAAAAAAAAGGTATTTTCTTTATTGTTTAAAAATAAACAAGTTTTTTTCATTTACCTGTTTCAGTTTTTATTTGGCAAGTAGGGTATCTACGATTTAGATCCTCTAACTTGAGTGGGGTTGGAGATTGAGATGGTGATACCGTAAAAACGCAGCGGAAAGAAAAATAAATAAAAATGGATAGAAATGATGACCACTTCAAGGAATTCACCTTATAGATACAGGGTATAGACGACTCACCACTCAACAAAATCCACCAAAGAGATATGGGATTATATGATGTTAACTACTAAACGGAATTCTCTGAATAGATAAAAACATGAAAATATGGCACAAAGCACAATCTTATATTTTATCAACTAAAAATTAAACTCTCCATTACAATGACAATTTGTAAGTTATTTATAGTTACGTGGAACATCCCTCCAATTAAGCTTAGGAATATTAAAATACTTAAAGACAAATCTAACAATTAATATTTAAAGATAAGACAACATAGAAAACTCAAAAGATTTGATAAACATCAAAACTTAGACCATTTTCGAATGAATCTAACTTTTAGCCTATCCTCCACCAAAATAGACATAAATCTCCCTAGAAAATTTCAAATGATAATCTGAAAAGTGTACATGAAACTAGATTCATATTTTTTTCTAATGATCTATAGCTTGCATTGTTTGACTAAGCGGCTTAGGAGATACAATTTGTTAAAGTTGAAAAAAAAATTATTAAGAATCTCAAGAGACCGCGCTTTAGCTCCCGCTTCATACTCTCCCACTTTAAGAAATTTCGACCACAAATTTTTAGTAATGCATTAAAAACTCTTGAAAACATAATTCCAATAAGGCCTTGACGAACTTTAAAATTTATTTCCCTTGTAACGACTTTGATCCAATCGGTCAAGCAAGATGTGAGAAAGTAATCAATGCAATTTTTTTCGATGAACCAATTGAACAACAAACTTGACGAGTTGATATTAAAGGAATCCTTATAACAATGACCAATATTGGGATATTCAAAATTATTTTTGATCGATCCCATAAAGGTGTAGTAAAAACATTTGAATGTGATGCTTCTCTAATTAAAGAAGATGAATGTGGGCCACAAATGTGACACATATCTATGCGTTTATCAAAATATGGTGTTGAACCATAACCAATTTGTTCAAATAAAAATTCTTTATCTTGAGGATACTCATTATAGATTGGTGGTTGAGACCAATCAACAATGGGCAATAATGCAACTAAATTTGTGAAGGACAAGATCAACCATAGTAAGTTGAGAAAGAATAATGTTTCTTTTTTAAGAAACAAAACAAAAAGTATTGAAGTTGACGAAGGGGAGGATGAGGAATAGAAGAATAAAATGGATAAAAAGATACTTCAACCGGAAATTTCTAGTTTCGGCTCTAATGCCAATTTGATACCGAAAAAATGCAGCAAAAATAAAAAATAAAGAAAACGAATAAAAATATTCACCACTTCACGGAATCCACTTGAAGATATAGGACATAGATAACTCACCACTCTACGAAATTCACCAAATAGATACAGGGTTGTATAATTTTCCTTACTAAACGGAAATCACCGAATAGATAAGAACAAGAAAAGATGGCACAAAGCACAATCTTATATTTTATTAACTAAAAAATCAACTCTTCATTACAATGACAATCAGTAGGGTATCTTTAGTTACTTGGAACATCTCTCCAAGCTTATGAATACTAAAATAAAAGACATATCTAACAATTAATATTTAATGATAAGAAAATATAGAAAACTCAAATGACTTGATAAACATCAAAACTTAGACCATTTTCGAATGAATCTGATTTGACTTTCAGGCTATTCTCCACCAAAATAGTCATAAATCTTCCTAGAAAATTCTAAATGATGATTTGAAAAGTGCAAACTAGATTCATATTGCTTTCCAATTTTAAATGATATAAGGATCGTTTTGTTTAAATAAAATATTTACTATTTCATTTGACAACGCAAGTACTAATACGGCTAGTTTACCCGATTTAATTACCGCTTCTCAACCCTCACTTGGGGGTAAGTTTTTTCATATTAGATGTTTATGTCATATAATTAATTTATGTGTTATAGATGGTTTAGATACATTAGAAACTTATGTTAAGCAAATTAGACGATGTCTTCAATTTATTTCTAAAAAAAATTCTAATATAAAAAAATAAGATAAGGTTTTTAAGAAGTAAAAGTGTGCCGGACAAATATTATACTTACGATGTTCCAACTAGTGGAATTCCACCTACAAAATGTTAACCGATGGCTTTGCTTATAAAGATCTCCTAATGCAATTTTTTATGTCAATTGGCTATCATGAACCGCTATTTACTTATCATTGGAATGCATGCATTAATTTATGTGAATTGTTAAAGATTTTTAATACCGCTACTTTGGCTTTTTCGGGAGTTTATTATCCAACTTTCGTTTTGGTGCTATAGCATTTTGTTGCAATTGTTACTATTTTTGACAATTTAAAAGAATGTCATATTTTAAAAGAATGCATTTTTAACATGAGACAAAAGTGGATTAAATATTTTGACACTATTCCGTCTCTTTTCTTGGTTGCAAAGTTATTAGATCCCCAAGTTAAATTAGGTGATTTAGAGTGCATTGTAGATTATTATTATATGAAGTTATATCCCGATGGTGACGGTGGTAATGAACTTCCGTCAATTATTGTTCAAGACACAAAAAATGATTTGATTAACCTTTTTAATGAGTATAATGCCTTATATTGAAACACTTCTCAAAGTCAACAACATGAAGATGATTCCTCTACTTCTTAACAAGTTTTACTAGTGGGGATCTATATAGTTTTTTTTGCAAATTTGTATAGTAAAAAACGTGGTCCTTCTCGAGGTTCATCTTCATCATCATCAAACATTCCCGTGGAGTTAGAAACTTATTTCACTACAAACTTTGAATTAAACCAAGACCCAAATTCAAATGAATTTGATGTTTTACAATGGTGGTCAAGAAGGAAAGACATTTATCCTATACTTTCCATAGTTGCTAAAGAAGTCTTAGCCTCTCCCGCTTCAACGGTGGCGGTTGAATCGGCATTTAGCGTTGGTGAAATTGTTTTGGATGAAAGACGTTCCCAACTAACAAGTGAAAACTTGGAATATCAACTTTTACCTGGCGATTAGGTTAGAGCGAAAAAAAAAAGGCAACAAGATTTTCCTTATGATGAGAATATATTGGATCGAAGATATCAATACGATGTCGAGAACTCCACGAAAATTAGTGATGAATGAATGATGTTTTAGATTAATTTTTATTTTAATTAGATTAGTTTAGACATTAGATTAGGTTTATTTTTATTTTATTGTAATAGTTAGGTTGAGGTAAAGGCTCCTAAATGTCCTCCCTTATTTATAAAAGGGTAAGGTTGGTTGTCCCCCACTTTGTAATTTTATTTTAATTAATAAAATTTAAGGGTACCGTCCTTTTTTTATTTACTTTTATTTATTTAAAAATTCTTTATTTTTTATATAACTTTTTGTAAAAAAATTCAGGACAAAACAACATCTCAAATACGTTTCTTTATAAAAAAAAAAATTGAAAAAAAGAAGAAGTTAATATACTATATACAAGTTAGTGAAAACTGTTAAAAAGATAATTGTTTTCTTATCTTTAAAAATTCTTAACTTTTAATTTTTTCAAAAAAAAATCAGGACTAAACAACATCTCAATTAGTTATCTTTATCCAAAAAAAAAATTGAAAAAAAAAAAACAAAGTTAATATACTATATACAAAGTTAACGAAAACTGTTAAAAAATTAACTGTTACAAGGCTGAAAAATGATATGCTTGGCCAAGCACTACTATATACTCGACCGAGCATATGAGAACAGAAAGTTTTGGCTTTTTGGCCTTTTTTTTGGAGAGTATGCTCGATCGAGCAGTATATATAACTCGGCCGAGCAACCCTCAACCCCTAAACCCTAAAAGGGTATGCTCGACCGAGCAACACCAAAGACTCGGCCGAGCAGACCCAATCCGGATAAACCATTAAAACCGTTAAATTGTCAAACCGTAACCAGTCTGGTCGGTTATCCGATTCGGTTTCGATTTCGGTTTAGGGAATTCGAGATTGAAAACCGTCGGTTTAAACCGGCTAACCGCCGATTCAACCGAACCGGCCACGTATAGCATGGAGTGACAGATATGCAGAGTAATTGTCTTGGGGGAGAAATAAAGGGGTTACTTCCAGTATTATTATTCTTTTATTTTTTTTCTCTAGAAAAGCTTATTTTCTTTTGCAATATTTGCATTGACAGAAATGAATCATGCTAAAAAAAAAATTAAAGCCATCATGTTATTAACCTATTATTAAAAGGCTAAATATGTCATTATAATTAAATATTCAAATATGATATTAGCATTAACAAAAAAAGTTCCATTTTAGAAAGCTTCATTTTAAAAATAGCTATGTTTTTAGAACTCTCCGCTTTTAAAAACTGCGCACGTTTTAGAAAGCAATTAATGATATAACTATATAGAGTGTATATAGCTCTTACATTTTAAAAATAGCTATGTTCTTAGAACTCTTCTTAAAATTGTTCAACGGACAAGCTCTTATTGTATTCAATACAATAAATTTTGATCAAGTTTTAATGTCAATATATATTTAACATAATAAAGTGAGTTCTCATAAGATTAGTCATTTATCATACTTATATTATTATTATTTCCAATAGATTATTTCAAAACACATGGCCCTTTCATTATTATCTCATCCCCCACTGGTCCAGGCAGGAGGCAGGGACGAATCTATTAAGGCACGACGACCCCACTAAATTTCATAATTAAAAATAAATAAAATATCTATTGTATAGGTTAATTGTTAAAGAAGAACGTGTAGGCAAGTTGGCCAAACTGGTTAAATATCTTACATATAGATTTAATGTTGCTAATTATTCTAATGAAATTTAAAAAAAAATTATTAATAATCATTTAAGGTTGATTAAAGTTACTTGTTTTGATCATTACAAGTCAAATAAAACTAACTTTCCAAGATTAGAAGAGTATTTATTTAGACCGATCAAAATGCATGAGTCCTAAAACATTGATCTTTTAATTACTAAAATATAATTACAAGCTGCAAAAATCTTAGTTTTTTCAAAAAACATGAATAAAAGCATGAATAAAAGCTCTTTTGACTTTGACCTTATAAGACAAACATGGAAGATAATCTAAAGGGAAGAATAACTAGGAATAAATACAATAGTTATCTTCTTACAATAATACACAATTAATATTTACACAAAAATAGAACTATATATCACGTGGTGATATCTTTTGTTCCACTCACAGGCCTTGAAGTATTAAAAGTTTTACCAAATTTATCAAAGAAAATATTACAATAAGTCATACTTTCACCCTATAAATCAACAAAAACTATTTGATAAATAATACAACAAAAATGAGTTCATTCATCAAGCATGTAGCGCTTCTGCTAAGCTTGTTATTCATCCTTGAAGCTTCTCTTGTTCATAGTAAGGTAACAGTAACGATCACGAACAATGTGGGACCAGGTCAGACCGTAAGCGTTCGATGTAGATCCAAGGATGATGATCTTGGCACTCGCGTGCTTACAAACAACGAAAACTTTGACTGGAGTTTCCAACCCAATTTTTGGGGTACAACTGTCTTTTCCTGCAACTTCGGGTGGGGAAGTAAGCTTACTACGTTCAATGTTTTCTCAAGGGATATGTGTCACAACTGTACGTGGTACGTAAGACAGTCAGATATATGTCTACTTAATCAGGATTCAGTCTATTATAGAAACATATGCCATCAATGGTAGTTTAGATATAATATAGAACCGGAGAGTCGTTTTATTTACAAGTAAGATTATTGCATGATTTGTAATATCTGAAGAGAAATTAATGAAAATTAATAAATTACCATCTGTTGTTTTAGTAAATTAGATGAAATGTGATTGATGCGTATTAAGAACAAATATAACAATGTATAAGAACCACAAAGCATTCTACAGTACTCGTGTGCAGTCATCTGTTTTGGTCTTGCAATTATCTTTCGCTATTATGTTAAAAAGGGAAACTGGTACCATAAGAGCTCTCATTATGTGTGGGAATCTAGGGAAAGGCCATGTCCACATGGGTTTAATGTAGATTGTCTTTCCGTATTATGTTCATCGAAAGAATAGGGGCTACAAAGTTGGTTCGAGGGGTTAGAAATGGGGATAACATGCTCCTTTTTTTTCCCTCTATTTTGCTTTCCTATCATTTAAAGGTTTTCCTTAGTTGCTGTGATAGTTTTGGTCTAGTTCCCCATCACATTTTAATATTATGTTATATCAATAAAAGTTAGAGGGCACTGTCAAAAAAAAAAAATAGATAGCATATATATGCTTGATACCAAATGAGAATGATGCAGTATCGTGTGCAAGGAACAAAGGCAGCAATAGAAAACAGAGGGAGTATTCTGAGCTTGAGGCGGGCGCCTCATGTAAGGCCAGGCGGGTATCTTGTTATTCCACTTCTCGTTACATCAGTCGAGGAAGCAGGTTTGTGGCTACATCAGAAACAGGCGTGGGCTTCATTGTTGCTGGGTTTGGGCTTAAATTGTTTTATGGGTTTTTAGGGTTTTAGGGAATTATTAAATTAGGGTTTTATTTTATTTATTTAGTATTTCTGTATTTCTAGAATCTTCTTATGAGTAGTATAAATAATAAGCTAGGGTTATTGTATTCATTAGACTTTGATTATATGAAATAGAAAAAGAAAAGTTTGAAGCTTTCGAAATTGATTCTTGTCTTTACTTGAAGATTCTTGTCGAATCTTCAAGTAAGGAAAACCTTGTTGATTGGTCAAAACTCCCTCTGTTTGATGTGAATCCTGAAGATTCGATTGAGTCTTGGATGGATACTGTTGGTTTTAAAGAGGGCTTTTGTGTCGAATCTTCAAGTGAGGAAAATCTTGTTGATTGGTCAAAACCCCCTCTGTTTGATGCAAATTCTGAAGAGTTGATTGATTCTTGGATTGATATTGTTGGTTTCAAAGAGGGTTCTGTGTTCGAA
The DNA here is from genome assembly GCA_022495995.1 of Adenophora triphylla var. japonica. Classification (NCBI taxonomy): domain Eukaryota; kingdom Viridiplantae; phylum Streptophyta; class Magnoliopsida; order Asterales; family Campanulaceae; genus Adenophora; species Adenophora triphylla. The sequence continues at coordinate 245,105 of JAFEMH010003158.1, forward strand.
TCTTCAAATCAAGACAATCTTGTTGATTGGTCCAAACCACCTATGTTTGATGGGTGTCGTGGTGATGTTCCTCAAGCGATGACATCAGATCTTGTTGATGACGCTGAATCAGTTGTTGAGTCAGATAAAGAGGCAGAGGAAGTAGTTGCTAATCAAGGGGGAAACTTGGTGTGGACATTTGAAACGGTTACCGTTGATCTTGGGTACACGGATCTGTTTGGCACGTATGTCCCCCGTTCTTCTGTTCGATAGATCATTGAGAAATTGATTATTGAGTTCTTTATATCAATGCATTGGGCTGATTGGATGGATACTATCACAAGGGCAATGAAGTTTCGAGTTCGTCAAGGACATCAAATTCCTTTTGCGGATGGAGTTCAGATTTTTTGGGGTATTGTGGTGGTCATATCGAGGATATTGACTCGAGGACGAGTCTTTTCTAAGGAGGGGAGGATGATGCAGGTTGGTGATAGAAACAATGGCAGCGGCAGGAACACAAACAGAACAGAGGCGCCTCACATCCATGCGAAAACAGCAGCTGGCGCAGAACAGATTGGGGCCGTCGCAATATCGAGATAGATGAGATACGAAGACGGATTCAAATACTCCTGAACTGCTTGGATCGCAGAGAAAAGCTTCTAGCGAAAAGGGGTTCAGATCCGGTTATTCCAGCCGAGGAAAAGGAGTATCGAGAGGGGATGGATTCCTTCGCCCTAAATCGGGGACATCATGATAGGTATGCAACTAACCGTTCGAGGGATGTCGATAAGAGGATCGAACTTCCGGAAATCGAAGGTAAGGCAAATCCTAATGATTCCTTTGATTCGTGGATTGATACTGTTGGGTGTCAAGAGGGTTTTTTTGTCGAATTTTCAAGGAAAACCTTGTTGATTGGTCAAAACCCCCTCTGTTTGATTCAAATCCTGGAGATTTGATTGATTCGTGGGTTGATACCGTTGATTTTAAAGAGGGGTTTGTTATCGAATCTTCAAGTCATGAATATTTTGTTGATTGGTCAAAACCACCTATTTATGATGAGTGCAATTGTGATAGTTCGACTATTGTTACTGTTTCTATGCATCCTGAATATCAATCGCCTGTCCCAAGTGGTGTTCTTTCAGTTGAAAACCAGTTGAGGTGGGAGTTTGAAATTAGTCAATCATATGTCATCTAATTTAATAAACACACCATACAAAAATTATTGTTTTTCATTAATTTCTCTTCAGATAATACAAATAATGCAAGTTTTTGTATTATATCTTAACTCTACCAATTATGGCAGATGTTTCTATATTCAGCCAGATCCTGATTAAGTAGACATATATCTGACTGTCTTATGTACCAGGTACAGTTGTGACACATATCCCTCGAGAAAACGTTGAATGCTGTAAACTTATCTCCCCACCAAAAGTAGCAGTAAAAGACCGTAGTACCCCAAAAATTGGGTCGGAAACTCCAGTTAAAACTTTCGTTGTTTGTAAGCACGCGAGTGCCAAGATCATCATTGTTTAATTTACAACGAACTCTTACGGTCTGATCTGGTCCCACATTGTTCATGATTGTTACGGTTACCTTACAATGGATTAGTGAAGCTTCAAGGATGAATAACAAGGGTAACAGAGCGCTATGTGTTTGATGAATGAACTCATTTTTATTGTACTATTTCTCGATAGGTTATGTTGATTTATAGGTTGAAAGTTTGACTTATAGTAATATTTTCTTTTATAAATTTTGTCAAAGCATATTTTTTTTCCCATTATAAATTGAAATCCTTGTAATACTTTTATTAAGGTCAAAATCAAAAAAAACTTGTATTCATGTAATATTGTGAGAGTCAACTAAGAATTTTGCAGCTTGTTATTAGATTTTAGTAATCCAATCAGAAAGGGTGCATTCCGGGACCTGTGGGGTTCTACCGCATATAAGTCATGTGGGCCCGTGATTGCGCCCTTCCGTTCTCATGACATTTTTGCCCTTTATTAAGGATATTTTAGACATTTTGCTTGGCTCATCACTTTTAATCCTTTGGATTAAAAGTTAATTGGTCACTTGCTAGTTCATTGAGATGCAGAACCTGTTGAATAACAATCTGAATGCATTGGGCTTAGTTTAGCATGTGTATAAGTACTTTGTTCTGCATTTGATTGGGGCATCTTTACACTTATTAAAGGTAACGAATATAATCACTGTTTACAATTCTGCATTATGCTGAGTTTTTATAAATTGTGTTAAAATGATAACACTATGATGTAGAAAACAGAGATTATGAGATGAACCGAACAAGAATGAACCAAGATTCAGAAAGAAACAGCCGCAACCACTCTTTTCTTTTATTTAAGTCATAATCAAAAAACCCCTTCAATACAAAAACCTTAATCATGTTTAAATACTACTCTAAGAATATTCTAGAACTACTAAATAAATAAAACCCTAAAATAAAATAGCAAAATAAAGACAAAATTATTCCCAAATATTAGTCTCAAAATACCAGCAATTGACATAAGGAAAATACCAAATTGGAATAAGGAAACAACAGCAGCAGCGATCAACCTTCAGCAAACATCATTGACTTGTCCCGTCATTGAGGCGGCCGCATGGAAGGAGATGGGGCGCCCGCCTCACGTTCAGCAAGTTGGCATGATTTTCCGCCAAGTGAGGCACACGCCTGGGAAACCATGGGGCGCTCGCCTGGATCGCAGCCTCACCCTCTGTAGCTTTCTCGGCCTGTTTGAATTGTCTGTGGAGCTGCATCATCCTCCCCTTCTTGAAAAAAACTCGACCTCGAGTCAACACCGTCGATAGGAACACTACGATCACCCGAAAAATCCGAACTCCATTTGCATAAGGAATTTTATATCCTTGACGAACTCTAAATTTCATAGCCCTTGTGACAGCATCTATCCAATCAGCCCAATACATTGAAATGAAAAATTCAATAAACAATTTCTGAATAATGTATTGACTAGGAGAACAGGGAACATACGTGTCAAACGGATCTGTGTACCCAAAATCAATGGTAACCGCTTCAAACTTCCACACCAAGGTTGCCCTTTGATTATCAAATATTTTCTCTGACTCCTTATCGGACCCAGCAGGTGAGTTATTGTCATAAACATGACCGATTGTCGATACTCGACAAACGTCACAATGACACATATCATACCTAGGTGGTTTGGGTTCACTTGTGCAAGATCGGGCTTCTGGTGAAACGTCTTGTCATTTTCGACTCGTGGTCGAGTCGTCTTCAAGGGGGGGTGAATGATACTGTGAGCACCCCAACCCGGAACCTAACGCGTGTCCCGAGCTGGAGAGGCTCAAACTAAGAAAACCCATCTTAAAGATTTTAAAACTTTTATTTCACTTGAAAAGAAAATCAATTCTCAAACTTCCAAAATAAAATCAACTGATAATATCTCCACTCGGAGGAATTTAAACAAATACTTCAATAACCATACTTAATCAATTACATTGAAAACCCTAATTAACATTGTTTAACAAAAGAGTTTTCTATACAACTTATAAAAGAGTAATACTTTAATAGGACTCCCGACAACCCACTCATATACCTATCCTGACAAGTCTCAAAAGCAAGAGTCCAAACTATTTCCGGCCTCCTGGTTCAGTCACCTGTCTCAAATACAATCTAAAACAAGAAAGGGAAGGGGTGAGAATAAATCTCAATAAGCTATTATGAATGCAGCAAGATGCCAAACAAGATACAACACATAGCATGGTTACACATAGCACATTATTAAAGCGGTAAACACCTTACGTTACCCCATTTTACATTTCCCGTCTGAACAATAAGTCGTACAACGTGGGAGTAAAACTCCTCTCTTTGGTGAACCGCCTCCAAGACATTCACCGCTTATAGGACTCATACTCCAGAGATCCATATAAGAAAATCGATACTTAATCGTAGTATCCAACAATATTACCGCTATCTCGTAAAGCTTTTGGCTTAATACGAAGCATTCCCCTAATCACCAAATCGCGAATGTAAGGCTTTTGGCTCAATACAGTGCTAGCACACCCACTGTGGCCACGAGAGGGGAGAGGTCACAGTATAATGAACCTTCAATCACTTATAGAACAAATCAATAATTGATTGAATTCCATTATACCCCCTAATCACATGTAATATCCAAGCACATAATAGTTACTTGAAATAAAATCCACAAAAGGGATAATAATATAACAACATGGTAAAATATACTCATGTTAAATCAATCCATAGTGTAACATTCATGTAATACACTATACATAGTATCATCAATGAACATTAATCCAAGTAATGTAACAATATGACAAATAAATCCACAATTTGGATGACAGTGCAACCATACAATAAACATATCCACACTTGGGATAACCATGCAGCCATATAATGAACATATCCACCCTTGGGATAACATTTAACAACATAGTATATAGATCCACACTTTAGATAATAATGAACCAATGTAATGACTGCACATTTCTAAACTAGCACGATAGTGTAACACACATCTTCTACATTATTCAAACCACTCACCAAGGATATGGGACAAGTAAGGCCACTATGTATCATAAACCATTCCTACATAGTCATTATACAACCTCGAATATCCTTAATAAAAGTTCATGATCTACTTCCCAAGTTTGAACTACTTTGGTGAAGTTATGAATCAAGCTTATCCACCATTTGCCGAACAATATTTAACTACTCCCACAATTCCATTTTGACAAAATAAGACATCATGGCCTAGCCAAGGTATTCTACTTTAACTTAGGTTAAAAAGGATTAGTTTGTATCCGGGGTAGATTAGTTTCCACTACTTTGAAGTGGTTAGGAATCAAGCTAAGTGGTTGTTGGTAAAAATCAGTAAGGAAGGAAACAGGGGAGAATTTTGATGACATGGGCGACCGCCCAAGACAGCATGGGCGACCGCCCAAGTAGGGTTAAAAAGGGATGAAGGGCCTGAGCAGTTGGGCGACCGCGCAAGAGCCTATGGGCGGCCGCCCAAGAGGGAAAGAAATGAAGGCTAAGGTCTGGACACATGGGCGACCGCCCAAGATCCCCATGAGCGACCGCCCAAGATGATTTTCAGCCATACTCCGGTCACTAACCCCTTTTCACATATTTTCTTTTCCTTTTATTAATCCTTCTTATTTTGGGTGAACCTAGGAAGATCTTTCTAACTTCACCAATCCCATACTAAATCATTCCTAATCACATAAGATAGATTAAATACATTGATTCCTTAGTGGTTTTACTCATTTCACTACCCATTTCAATTTAACCCTTCTATCTCCATTTAAACCTTACTCTTTCTTCTTTATCAACCTCCTTGAACATAAATCTTATTTTTAGATTTTTTAAACAATTTCTCCACTCCAAGAAAGTATCCCAATACATTCCAACATTAATCCAAAATCCTTTAGTACCAAAGCCTTATTTCATTTTAACATATAACCATTTCTTATAAACCATTTTCTTCACTTTCTAATTCTAGTAAATTGGCTAAAACCCAAATCCAATACTTACCCTTAATTCATTAACATTCATAATTACTCTATATCATTTCTCCTTCAATCTTAGATCACCATTTTACAACTAAAATCATTTTAACCTTGATTAAACCATTTTAACCCAAATAACATTATTCAAAAATACCCAAAATCCTTTCCTTTCAACAACATATTAAATAACACATAAAATGAACAATTATTAGAAGGAAGTCATAATAACTTACCTAGCAATTATGGAATGGAATGAAGATTTTCTTAGCTTGATGTGCTCCTCTCTTCACCCCGAACACGAAAGTACACTTGGATTGGAAAATGGAGAGGAATTGCTTGCTCTAGGAACTTGGAAAGGAAAGCTTCATGAAGGAGCTTCCATGGATGATTTCTCTTGGAGAAGGAAGAAGAGAATGAAGAAGAAGAATGAGGAGAATGTAGAAGTATGGGAGGAGTATGGGGAAGGATAAAGGGAGTATGGGGAGGGTTGACAAAATGAAAGAAAAGGGTGAGGGAAATAAGGGGAGGGTATGGTCCCCCCATCCCTTCTTAAAAAAAATCTTTTTCATTTATACTTCCCTTACCCAAAGAATCCTAACTACCCACATCTTATTTATTTTATCCATTTCTATTTATACTTCCCCCAAGATGCTCTATTTAATTTCCCAATCATCTCATCCTATTATAAGAAATTATTGATATAGAATGAACACATAATATTAACAATAATATTAAAAGCACATAAAGTCAACAATTAATATAAAAGACATATAATATAATACTAAAATAGGTGCCTAGGGTTAGGGTCGTTACATTCACTCCCCCTTAAAGAAAATTCGTCCCGAATTTTAAAAAGACCTACCTTAAGGATCAATTAGCAAAGGTTACCTCTCACATTTTTCAAATTACAACTTTCAAATAGTTTCCTCAATGGCATGATTCTTCTATACATCTCACAACCCAAGTATTCTAGAATTTAATCCCAGAAATTTCGATTCTAATAACTCTCAACGGTTTCCCACATAAGTCAAATCCACCAAATCATCCTTAACTGAAGAACTCCATACGTACGAAGGATCATACAAATAAATTTTCCATACCAAGCTTTATACAATACCCATTCAATGCTAAACTAAAAACTATTATTATACGCAAACTTGCTAAAGTTAATTAACTTCTCAACTTGAAAGGAAGTCCATCACACAACACCCAACCTATTCGTCAAGAATCTAGATAGTCTTCTAATCTCTTCCTTTCAAGTAACTAAATTCTTCAAACTCTTAGTATCGGTAACAAATCCCACAAGAGAGCTTCAAAAAGGTAAGGTTCCCACTTGACAACATAAAACAATTGCAGCCACTCTCGAGTAGAGGGTAAGAAAATTCCGGTCTATCTAAGTTAACTTCCTCGAAGCACACGCTATTACTTTCCCATTTCTCATAATATCACAACCTAATCTTCCTTTAATACGCACTTAAAATTCACAAGGTCCTCACATCCATTAGGTAAGGTAAAGATCAGATCTATAGCCAATCTATTCTCCATCTCTATCAATATGATTCATCCTTATTACATCCTACACCCTTTATATATTCTTTAGTGTTAACTAAATCAATGATTTTACAATTCTCAAGAATTCCCTAAAAATTCCTTCGGTAGTACTTACCAGCCCAAAGATCACGGACTCAATCCTCATAAGATCCATGGTAACATCCGAGTTTAAGACTATAGAACCCAAAATTTGGAATCCTCTCAAGCCAACTCACACTAGCTAAACTTTGCATACAAGGACTCCTCACAAGGAATCATTAACCCAACTCTCAAATGATTTTCATGATCTTCCCGGAACTTTAATTAACAAAGAGACCATCCATCCTAATTACCATAAAGCCATCAAAATAAGGATTAAAATTCTGATTATCATACTTAGAATCAACACATGAGATACTTTTATGGAAACACAATTACCATCTACTCACAACTAGCACGTAAAATTTCCGGAAAGACTTCTTATCCAAGTCTAACAAATACCCAAATACTCTTCACAATTTTAACCTAAACTTTCTGCCTTTAATGCTTACATAACAAGATTACCACCTAAGGTTTATCTGTATCAATTACCAATATAATCAAATTAGGTATAGAAAAGGAGACTCACTTCTTATGATAGTCTACCAATGCACAATAACTACTTAACCATCCAGGTCAAGTATATCTCATAATTACACATCGGTAATCATACCAAATCAACTGGCAATACATGCCCAGCTATAACCACATCACCACCGTGATAAACCAAAGGAGATTCGAGGTATTCTCTCATAAGAGCAGAATCCTCTAACAATAAAATAAAATCTCAAGCAATGTATGCCACATAGAAGCAAAATGTGATGCCAAACATAAATGATATGAAACAGGATCTTAAAAAAATATGACCCCTAACTTCTGAGACAGGTAATATACCTCTAGTGACCTCTGAGGGAGCTATCTCTCATAGGCCCGAAACACGTACTCGACCTTGAACCTTCTCTTTTGGTTTCCCTTCCTTATCTCTTTTGGTACCACCTCTTTGTTGTCCACCCAGCTGACCACTGCTTGAAGCTCGTCCCCACTGCAACCTTGGGAAATCCCTCCTAAAGTGTCCCATTGCTCCACAATTAATACACTTGCCTTGCTTACTCCAACACAGATCTTCGGTATGTCCAACCTTCTTGCAAAATTTACAAATCATCCCATACTGTTTTGATATTGGCCTAGGCGAAGAAGCTACAACAAGTTCCCCTCTCACACTTCCTTAAGTTAAAGCCCTTGGCTGTCCTCTAATGATTTTGAATCCTTGTCCTAGATACTTTGGTTTATTTCTAATCCCACCTTCCGAGTTTCCTCTATTTTCCTCAATGCTATTCTCGATCTTATATGCTCTATCTATGGCTGTCTGATAATTGGTGAAGCTATCAATCACTAATTTCTTCCTAAACTCAATCCTCAAACCTGTTACAAACCTATGAACTCTTCTCGCTTCATGCAATACCAAATGAGGGCAACACCTAGCTAATTCCTCAAACTAGACTGAATACTGATTCACCGTCATGTTCCCTTATTTTAGTCCTAAGAATTCAATCTCCTTCTTATCCCTTGTAACCATTGAAATGAAATAATCCTCGAACTGCTGAGTGAAATTATCCCAAGTCTGGGGTGTATGATCCCGCTCCCAACTTTTCTTCAAAATCTGCCACCACTGATCAGCTAGACCTTCAAGTTTGAAAACGGCATATCTAACTTTTTCTTCATTGCGACTCTCCATAACCTCAAAGATTTTGTTCATTTCTGCTAACCATTTTTCTGCCCTTAACGGATCCGGATATCCATTAAAACTCGGTGGGTTCATCTTCACAAATCTTTCCAATCCATCACTTTGACATCCCTCAGGTTGATTCGGAACTGATCCTCTAGTCTCCATATTCTGTACAACCATCCTGAATAATTTCATCATCTCTTCATTCTGAATTCCACCTATACCCATATTTCCTTCATTTTTTAGAACCTTTTGCTGATCATCATTGCTTCCGGCCATTAGAACGAACTCCTACATTAAACGCTCGACGTCAATTACCACACATTCTCCCTTAGTTTAGACATCTACCCTTGACCTCTAAACTAAGCTCTAATACCAACTGTGAGCACCCCAACCCGGAACCTAACGCGTGTCCCGAGCTGGAGAGGCTCAAACTAAGAAAACCCATCTTAAAGATTTTAAAACTTTTATTTCACTTGAAAAGAAAATCAATTCTCAAACTTCCAAAATAAAATCAACTGATAATATCTCCACTCGAAGGAATTTAAACAAATACTTCAATAAACATACTTAATCAATTACATTGAAAACCCTAATTAACATTGTTTAACAAAAGAGTTTTCTATACAACTTATAAAAGAGTAATACTTTAATAGGACTCCCGACAACCCACTCATATACCTATCCTGACAAGTCCCAAAAGCAAGAGTCCAAACTATTTCCCCGGCCTCACTGGTTCAGGTCACCTGTCTCAGCACAATCTAAAACAGTAAAAGGGAAGGGGTGAGAATAAATCTCAATAAGCTATTATGAATGCAGCAAGATGCCAAACAAGATGCAACACATAGCATGGTTACACATAGCACATTATTAAAGAGGTAAACACCTTACGTTACCTCATTTTACCTTTCTCGTCTGAACAATAAGTCATACAACGTGGGAGTGAAACTCCTCTCTTTGGTGAACTGCCTCCAGCACATTCACCGCTTATAGGACTCATACTCCAGAGATCCATATAAGAAAATCAGATACTTAATCAGAGTATCCAACAATATTACCGCTATCTGTAAAGCTTTTGGCTTAATACAGAAGCATTCCCCCTAATCACCAAATCGCAGCGGACTGTAAGGCTTTTGGCTCAATACAGCTGCTAGAACACCCACTCTGTGGCCACAGAGGGGAGAGGTCACAGGTATGATGAACTTTCAATCACTTATAGAACAAATCAATAATTGATTGAATTCCATTATACCCCCTAATCACATGTAATATCCAAGCACATAATAGTTACTTGAAATAAAATCCACAAAAGGGATAATAATATAACAACATGGTAAAATATACTCATGTTAAATCAATCCATAGTGTAACATTCATGTAATACACTATACATAGTATCATCAATGAACATTAATCCAAGTAATGTAACAATATGACAAATAAATCCACAATTTGGATGACAGTGCAACCATACAATAAACATATCCACACTTGGGATAACCATGCAACCATATAATGAACATATCCACCCTTGGGATAACATTTAACAACATAGTATATAGATCCACACTTTAGATAATAATGAACCAATGTAATGACTGCACATTTCTAAACTAGCACGATAGTGTAACAAACATCTTCTACATTATTCAAACCACTCACCAAGGATATGGGACAAGTAAGGCCACTATGTATCATAAACCATTCCTGCATAGTCATTATACAACCTCGAATATCCTTAATAAAAGTTCACGATCTACTTCCCAAGTTTGAACTACTTTGGTGAAGTTACGAATCAAGCTTATCCACCATTTTTCGAACAATATTTAACTACTCCCACAATTCCATTTTGAACAAATAAGACATCATGGCCTAGCCAAGGTATTCTACTTTAACTTAGGTTAAAAAGGATTAGTTTGTATTCGGGGTAGATTAGTTTCCACTACTTTGAAGTGGTTAGGAATCACGCTAAGTGGTTGTTGGTAAAAATCAGTAAGGAAGGAAACTGGGGAGAATTCTGATGACATGGGTGACCGCCCAAGACAGCATGGGCGACCGCCCAAGTAGGGTTAAAAAGGGATGAAGGGCCTGAGCAGTTGGGCGACCGCGCAAGAGCCTATGGGCGACCGCGCAAGAGCCTATGTGCGACCGCCCAAGAGGGAAAGAAATAAAGGCTAAGGTCTGGACACATGGGCGACCGCCCAAGATCCCCATGGGCGACCGCCCAAGATGATTTTCAGCCATACTCCGGTCACTAACCCCTTTTCACATATTTTCTTTTCCTTTTATTAATCCTTCTTATTTTGGGTGAACCTAGGAAGATCTTTCTAACTTCACCAATTCCATACTAAATCATTCCTAATCACATAAGATAGATTAAATACATTTAATCCTTAGTGGTTTTACTCATTTCACTACCCATTTCAATTTAACCCTTCTATCTCCATTTAAACCTTACTCATTCTTCTTTATCAACCTCCATGAACATAAATCTTATTTTTAGATTTTTTAAACAATTTCTCCACACCAAGAAAGTATCCCAATACATTCCAACATTAACCCAAAATCCTTTAGTACCAAAGCCTTATTTCATTTTAACATATAACCATTTCTTATAAACCATTTTCTTCACTTTCTAATTCTAGTAAATTGGCTAAAACCCAAATCCAATACTTACCCTTAATTCATTAACATTCATAATTACTCTATACCATTTCTCCTTCAATCTTAGATCACCATTTTACAACTAAAATCATTTCAACCTTGATTAACCATTTTAACCCAAATAACATTATTCAAAAATACCCAAAATCCTTTTCTTTCAACAACATATTAAATAACACATAAAGTGAACAATTATTAGAAGGAAGTCATAATAACTTACCTAGCAATTATGGAATGGAATGAAGATTTTCTTAGCTTGATGTGCTCCTCTCTTCACCCCGAACACGAAAGTACACTTGGATTGGAAAATGGAGAGGAATTGCTTGCTCTAGGATCTTGGAAATAAAAGCTTCATGAAGGAGCTTCCATGGATGATTTCTCTTGGAGAAGGAAGAAGAGAATGAAGAAGAAGAATGAGGCGAATGGAGAAGTATGGGAGGAGTATGGGGAAGGATAAAGGGAGTATGGGGAGGGTTGACAAAATGAAAGAAAAGGGTGAGGGAAATAAGGGGAGGGTATGGTCCCCCCATCCCTTCTTAAAAAAAATCTTTTTCATTTATATTTCCCTTACCCAAAGAAGCCTAACCACCCACATCTTATTTATTTTATCCATTTCTATTTATAATTCCCCCAAGATGCTCTATTTAATTTCCCAATCATCTCATCCTATTATAAGAAATTAAGGATATCGAATGAACACATAATATTAACAATAATATTAAAAGCACATAAAGTCAACAATTAATATAAAAGACATATAATATAATACTAAAATAGGTGCCTAGGGTTAGGGTCGTTACAGATACAGTCGCAGATGAGGAACAAGGCTCCAGGCGGCCGTCCCAAGCTACTCCAGGCGAACGCCTCATCCGGGACAAAAACAACAGCTCGTCACGGCCTTCCAAGCGGCCGCATCAAGGAGGCCAGGCGCCCACCTCACGAATGGCCAAACGAAGTAGCAGGCCCTGCCTTCCAGGCGGCCGCATGAGGCTCGGCCAGGAGCCTGCCTCGTTGACGGAATTCCAGTGCCCTTTTTCTGCTGCGTGTGCGTTTGCTGATGTTTGGTTTAATTAATTAGGGTATTTTTGTCCTTTCTATGCCAAGACGTTTTTAGGGTTTGCTTAGAGTATTTAAACTTGTTTTAGTTGTTGAATAACTTAGTTTTGGATTTTATGAATTGAATTAAAGGACAAGAACGGCTGTGCCTTCTTTGTTAACGAATCTTGTTGATTTTCGTTCGGTTTCATCTCATAACCTCTGTTTCCTACATCACACTAATTATGAGAAGTTATGGTAAAATTAATGTTAAAAACTGTGACTATATGTTGAAAGAAGTATCTATCTCTTATCTAGCATACATCATATCATGATCACTACAAGTACCTACATAAGTTATACGGAGTATCAGATTAGGATCCTCGCCAACCTCACATCACTAGAACACACGCCAAAACAACTGATCACACACAGAAAAATGGATGATGTTATTGTTATTCCTGCTGTGTTCTCATTGTGCGTCAAGAATATGTTATCTAGCTGTTTAAATAAAAGAAAAACATTTTAAAGGAAGAAAATAGCAAGAAAAAACCAATACGCACATAGATATGCTTTGTTTTTGTTATTATTATTGTTGTTGTGTTCTCATTTTGTATCAAGCATATATATGCTATCTAATTAATTTTTTTTTTTTACAGTGCCCTCTAACTTTTATTGATATAACATAATTGAACAGTATAAACCGAGATACGAACATGGGCTTGCCTAGGTCAGGCCCAAGTGGATTGGGCCCTAAACATAATCCATCTCAAGTCACGACATGGGCTTCTCGTACCTATCATCTCGACATCAACAAGGCCGACCAAAGTTTACCAAGGCCCAGCAAGCACATAAATGCCCCAACTATAAGGGCCGAGGAGACCTCCCTCGTATGCCGAGATATCCTCCATAGAGGACGAGGTGCCTTCCTCAGCCTTGACGTTGTCAACGGGATCCCCATTACTCATTTCTTCCCCGGCTCATCATGGACCGATAGGTCATGAATGACGAGGAGAGAAAAGTTCGCACCTCGTTATATCTCCATATGACGAAAAGACAAAATCCTTCACCTCGACATATCTTCATGACGACAGAGCTTTATACGAGGAGACAAATTTATGCATCTCGGCTTACCTGCTCGTGACGAGATAAGTAATTTACTCTCCTCGGCTTTTCGGCCGACAGACTTAACAATCCTAGTCAAACAAGGATTCAGCAGTTACAATCTTATCAAAATTGTAACCACCTCCGACAATTCAGATCAAACAAGGACTCTCTAACAGATATAATCCTCTTAGAATTATACCTTATCTCTTTACATTCCAAGTTCAACATGGATTCTGTCAATTCATCATTATAAATACAAGCCATAATTTCCATATTCTGGTATATTACTTTTGATATTCCGAAACTCTGTCAATTTAGTTTCTCTCACTACAAACCGTGAACTTACCCTCATGCCGGAGGGCCTTCGCCGGTGAAGCCCGGGCTTAGTTTACGTGTTTTGTCTTATTTTCAGGCTACGCAATCGCCGGAGCAAACGATCGCTTGGATTTGGGTTGATTTGATGATTTTGGCATCATTAATTGGTTTCATTGCTGGGAATCGATTCAAACGCCATTTGTTTAGCCTATAAAAAGATCGCTTGAAGCCAGTTTTCTTGCCGAATAATTTTGGGATTTGAACGGAAATTGCTGTTCCGTTTTGCTTTGTTTTTGGTTTCGCCGGATTCTGCAAAATTCGACCGAAATCTGCAAAATTTTTGCCTGGGACAATCGTGCTTGGCCGGAAATTTTGGTGACATTAAAATCGCAATTGCAATCTGGTATTGGCGTTCGAAGTCTGTTCCAAATTTTGGCCGGAAAAATTGTTGTTTTTGCCGGAAAAACGTTCGCTGAGAATTCTGGGCCGTTTTTGCTGTTTGATTTTGATTAACACTTTGTTTGCATCACAATCACTGAAGTATAATGGAAGACGGACGATTCACTAGTGTAACCAACGAGGAGAAGACCCAAACGAACGAGGTCCAACCTAATACCGAGGTGCTTCCTCCTCCACCTCAGCCCGAAGGACCACCTCCCCTCGCCATGACTCTCCGTTCCATGGGACAGCTAGCTGCCGAGGGGGCAGGTGCAAACCTTCCTCATTTCACTCGTCCTCGAGGGAAGCGAACGGGGAAGAAGATGTCGAGGAATGCCGACGTCAGCCGAGCTGAGAGCACCCAGCCCGTCGACCGACGTACCTTGTTGCATAGACAAATGGAAACATTGTAGAGAATTTACGAGACTCAAGTTGCTCTACTGCAATTGGACCCATAAAATTCCATGGCCGAGTTCATCAGGCCCTCAAAGATAGGTGGCAACTCTCGTGGAAGGGAGACGGGTGAGCGACGAGATCCTCCCTGTGATCCTGTTGTACCACCTAAGCAGGCCCTTCGAGATGTTCCTCGTCCTCGGCCTCGAAATCAGGAAAATGACAAGGTGATAGACCTGAGAAGCCAATTAAATTATAAGGAACAGGAAGTAGACTCGAGAGACCTAAGGACGAGGCTCAGTATGTCCAAACGTTTATCCCCTCCTCGTCTCGTCATGGCACCTCATCGTCCTGACTCTCCTCGATCTCGGCGTGATTCTCCTAGACCTCGGCGAGACTCTCCCCGTCCTCTTCCGTTTGCAAGACCGAGGACTCCCCAACCATACAGAATGGTACTTGGTGGCTACGAGGAAGAACAAAGGCAAGATAAAGCACCTTCTAGATGAGGAGACAACCATCGAAATGACGAGGAGCATAGTAGGGTGAATGGTCACCCCAGAGATAAGTCCCACCGTAGCTCCCAACGTTGTACTCATTCTAGCACTGAACGGGGAGTGGAAGCTAAACAATGGGAACTCTTGAAACAAAGGCTCGATGACATGGAGATGGGAAAGAAAGTTGAGGGAGATGACTATGACTGGTCCACTCGTCCGTTCTCCCAGAGGATAACTGATGCACCACCTAATCCTCACTTTAAGGTCCCGAGCTTTGAAAAATATAACTGAACCACCGACACGAAGGACCACGTGCAAAGTTTTGAACAAACCATGAACCTCCTCACCAAAGCCGATGACATGCTATGCAAAGCTTTCGTGAGCACCTTCTCCGAAACAGCCCTGACCTAGTTCCGTGAGCTGAAAAAAGGTTGCATCGATAGCTGGAGAGGCATGAGAAGAATGTTCTTGGACCACTTTGCCACTACTGGAAGGAGGAAGAAGAGGTTGACTAACCTTGCCAATATCGAGCAAGGGAAGAATGAAACCACACTCAGTTATTATAACCAATTCTGTACATGGCGGAACAAGTGGAAGAAAGCCTCACTGATAGAGAGGTAATTGTCTGTTTCAACTCCGGATTAAGATCCGGACCCCTCATATATGAAATCTCCGCCAGAGAGCCTAAGTATAAGGCGGATCTATACAACATGGCTTATGCCATCGCCATGGCAGAAGATAAGAGCAAGAAAAGGGAATCCGACAAGACGGAACCAGAATCGGCTGGCAGTCGCCACGCTTACAATGGCAATGGGAATGGTAATGGATCGAAGGGGAAGAATAGAACAAGGGCTTCTGAAAAACTGGAAATTTTTACCCCTCTTACCAAGCCCATCACGGAGATCATGCAACTGGTAAACCTTCCCCCACCTCATCCGCTGAGCAGCACCCCAAAGTTCCCTCGTGACACTTCTAAATTTTGTGATTTCCACAAGGACCATGGTCACAACACCGAAAGGTGCATCGCCCTCAAGCGCACGATCCAAAGGTGGGTCGATGAGGGAAAACTCGACCGCTATGTCATGAAGAAAGATGGCAAGCGAAAGCAGAAGGAATAGGAAAGTGAAGATGATGACAAGAGCGAGAAAGGGGAACAGAGGCCTCCTAGGGCCAAACTGCATGTGATCCGAGAAGAAACAGTCTCTACAAGAAAGCTGAGGGACCAGATCCATGAACTAAGCAAGGTGTACCAAGTTCCTACTTGGGTTCATAAGGCGGAAGAGGTCATCGGTTTCTCCCCCAACGAATTGGCAGGGAGTTGTGCTGCCCGTGAACAACCCTTGTTGATAAAGGGTCGAATCGATAATGTTGAATCTGAGAGACTTCTTGTTGACACGGGGGCCTCCCGTGATATTCTGTACTACTCTGCCTTCCAACAGATGGGCTTAAAAGACACCATACTGGAGCCTTATCATGGAAGTATGGAAGGTTTCACCAACCATAAAGTTGGTGCGAAGGGAACTGTTGAACTGGAACTAGAAGTCGGTGAATGTGCGCTCGCCGAAAAATAAATAAAAGGAAGGAGTCGCCACGCCGTTTTTAGAGGAAACATTGAAAACCTTTTAAAAGGGAAAATGGGTTCGGGGGTCAGGTTATGTGTTGGGAAGAACCGAGAGTTCACCCAACACGCCTCGTCCGTAGACGAGGCTTTCTATGTTCAACATTCAAGACATTCAAACGTGTGTGCAAAGTGTGTAACAAAATATATGTATAAAATGCATTTTAATGCTTTGTTTTATTGCTCAAAGAAAGAAATTACAACTTGTGAGTCATTTAATTCAGGAGACCACCACCTGATTACAACGAGGACAAACAACTTACAACTGAAAAATAACTAGCTCCAGATAGGCCAAGTATGTCGCACGACGCAGGACCATGAATGGCCAGTTGTGTCGCGGGACATACTCTGCCATCTGCAGAGGTTTTACAATCAATGAATTACAGAACAATAAAATGACAATCCTAGATTAACAAAAAATAGAAATCAGATCCCAACGACCTCAGAGAAAACCAATTTGCAGATGAGTGTGGATATGGAATCATCCACACTCACCTTAGCAATTCATGCCCAACGCACGACATCAAACAAGAGTATATATAATCACTACGACAAATATATGAAACATGTCCCAACAACCTCATAGAGATCCAAGCTTAGATGAACGTGGATATGAGACGATCCACGCTCACCTTAGCATAATTCGTGCACAACGCACACAATCACATGAACAGAACAAATACCATCATCATGCCCAACGCATATAATCACGTGAACAGACACAAAGAAAACCATCACTACGATAACTCTAACTATCAGAACATCCAAATGAAACGGAGCACACTACATGCTGATGATTAGAATTGTAACAAAGCCAAACACCCAGATTCTACATCACGAGTATTATAATCACGGCAATTTGCACAACACACACAATCAAATGAACATCACCATGATAACTTCACTAATCAAAACATCCAAATAAACTATAGCATACTACATGCTAATTGATATCGTAACAAAACCAAAACGCCCAGTTCTACACCACCATGGCAATTGCACTACACAGAAAACACAGAGAGAGAAGATTAGGATTCATTACCCTCGTAGTGTCCTCAAATTCGATACCACGTTAGGTATCAAATTCTTCAATTCAGCTTCGGAATCTGATCCGGACTCTCAGATTGGAATGGCTGTGAAGCGTTGAACGGACTTGGAACCTGGAATAACAGAGGACGGCGTCGGTTTCGGGATAGAGAGTAGAACACGGTGAGGGAGATTAAGGTCTGATTGGGTTTCGATTTAGCCGGAGAAGATGGTGGAGTGGTGGTGGTTAACGGCTTAGGGGTTGGAACAGAGGATCGGTGTTGATTGTCGGCGATTGGGTTTTTGAGAGAGGGGGTTGAGTGATGGGTTTTGACCGGAGATTGTTTGGTGAAGGAGGCAGTTGGGAAGCTTGGCCGGAGAGACAGGTGAAGGCTGGTTTGCGTATGGAGAGAGAGGGAGAGTTTCCGTATAGAGAGAGAAAGGGTGAGGAATGAGTTATTGATGTAGAGAAACGGAGAGCGTTGAGGAGGCGATTAGAGGGCGAGGGAAACACCGGTGATGGAGATTGAGGGGTGTGTGGGTCGCCAGCTAATGGTGATTGTGTGGGGGATTGGTGAGGAAGGTGAGGGAAACCGTATAGAGAGAGAAGGGCTGCGGGTAGAGAGAGAGTAGTGAGAGAGAGAGTATGTTTGTGTGTGTTTGTTGTGTGAGATTGTGAGAGGCCCCCCCCTTTTACAAAATGAATGGAATTGGTATTTAAAGCAGCTGATTGGGATTGAATTAATATTTCGCACGATCCAACGCTTTCAATTTCTATGCTTCAAGCTGTCGCACGACGGGCCACGTCCATAACCGTTTCTGGCGCCAAAACCTGCTTCTGGAATATTCCGGGTTAATTCTTTAAAAGCCTAAAGCAGTTTATTTCTTTTAGTTCCTTTTGTCCGGGAAAAATACTAAAATACACTTTCTTCGCGAGAAACATATAAATGTTTTCGAAAGTCTCGGAATGGATCGGGAATTTACCAAAATGCCCCTTAGTGCAATTTTATCATTTAAAATGCACCTAAAAAGGGTCGCGAATTGAATTGGCGTACTTACAGAGCCCCTCGGCAACGTCACTTATGGAAGAATTGAGGTTGTCGATAAAATAAGACCCAATCCCAATGAGCGGCTGGAGGGTAAGGCGGAGGGCTGGACGATGACTGGGGAATCCGATGGCTGGACCTTTGGAGAAAGGATTCCTACGTATCCCGGGGAGGGAGTCAAGCCAAATCGTAGTTCGGAAACGAAACTAACAAGAAGCAAGAAAGGGTAGAGATGTGCTTTCATACGTTTGTTGTGCTTACTTGTAGCTGTCGGGAAGCCGATCTTCTGCTGTCATGCACAAAGGGCATTTGCTGATGATCAATCTCCGTCCAACACGGGCTCTTGATGATCTTCCGTCCAACACGGGCCTTTGGTGAACCTCCTGTCCTACACAGGCATTGATAATAAACCTTCCATCCAACACGGGATATCTGATAATGAACCTTCCGTCCGACACGGAAACCGATGAACCTTCCGTCCAACACGGGATATCTGATAATGAACCTTCCGTCCGACACGGAAACTGATGAACCATCCGTCCGACACGGGATATCTGATAATGAACCTTCCGTCCGACACGGAAACCGATGAACCTTCTGTCTGACACGGGATATCTGATAATGAACCTTCCGTCCGACACGGGATATCTGATAATGAACCTTCCGTCCAACACGGAAACTGATGAACCTTCCGTCCGACACGGGATATCTGATAATGAACCTTCCGTCCGACACGGAAACCGATGAACCTTCCGTCCGACACGGGATATCTGATAATGAACCTTCCGTCCGACACGGAAATCGATGAACCTTCCGTCTGACATGGGATATCTGATGACTTGCCGCCCAACACGAACTTCTGATAATGATTCTTCATCCAACACGGGAAATGATGATAATCCTCCGTCCTACACGGGATATTTAAAATGCCCCTCCCGTCCGACACGGGAATCTGAGAATAAGCTTCCGTCCAACACAGGAATTTTGATACACCTTCCGTCCGACACGGGAACGGATAATAATTGTCCGTCCAACACGGGCAATGCTAATCCTTCCGTCCAACACAGGCAATTTGATGAAGCTAAAGGGCATCTGAAACTCCTTTTGACGAGCAATGCTTGGAGACTGGGCAGCTGAGGCTCTTTTCGACGATGCTGATGACGATGACATAGGCGGGATAGGCCACCTGCAGGATTTGGAATCCTTGTCCAGATTGTGATCCGAGAGGCAATCCTCACAATCAAATTGCGATCACCTGATCATTGTACTCTGCGGGGGGAAAACACAACACTCTAGGCACTTTGCACTTTATTCGACTCTTTTTGCTTATGCATTATTAATCTTTTGTTGCACAAGTCCATCTCAGCTGGGGAGAATAGGAAGTAGGGAGGTTTTTGCACGGCTTGATGAGCAGATGTGTATGTAGCCATTGTGCTACGAGGGATTGTGTATAGGAAGAAAGTGTTTATGATGGGGTGGACCCTCTCCCACGAGGTGGAGAACTGACATGGCGCAGCTAGGCAAGTCGGGGCGCTCTCTAGAGTACAGATTGCAGCGGAGTCCGTTCTTTGGTGAGGACAGAGTACATCACGCGTCTGAGACAGCAAGCAGTAGAGAATGTGCAGAGAACGAGCCCGGCTTGGCGAAGCCCCAGTTGATAGTGCAAAGCAATCTTGGATGGAATCTGGTAAGGAGAGCCGGAGGGATACCTTAACCAAAGCCCTAGCTTGAGGATATTCCATGCAGCTTCATCGCAGGCAGAGTTATCTTGTGACCGAGGAGGCAACTCATCATTTCAAACCGTAGTCAATCAGTCGCTGGACAAGACTCGGAAGTGTTTACGTGCAGGGGCATATCTTTCGAATGGTGGGAATAGATCCCGAATCTATGTATGACACTCTTGATTTTGGGTTTGACTCTTTTGGGAGAGTATAAGCATCACAAGGTGTGGAAAAGTGTATGGAAGCCCCTGCTGACCGAAACGGTGTTTGGCTCTATCTTCCTATTATGTAGAAAGAGAAGACTTGTCGAGACACTTGAAAACCTGTCTTATTCATGATGATCACAAAGCTGCTTAAAACCCTTTATTGATGTTCGGGTTATTCAACCACCAAAACCGATATGAGCAAATATTTTTATCAATCCTGAGGAGAAAGCCCACCTGATATCGAGTATCAAACTCGGACGGATAAACGATTAATACGGGCATGGTCCTTGAGGAGACCGGATCTTCTGAGATTTGTTTGTAATTTCGACCGGACCAGTTATGGTTGCCTACGTTCCCCTCCATAGGAGGAGCTCAGGTCGCCGTAGTTTGGGCTTATCCCGAATGAATAGAATGAACGTTGGAATTCGAGGATCTGAGGACTTTTGAGGATTTTGAGAATTTAGAAACATGTCCTCTTAGAGTGTCGATGGGAGGCACGGATGTGAAGCCCCAGTGGGACATTCACAGCAAGTGTTTGCGGAGGAGAAATGAAATATGCTCACATGCAACGTCGAACGAACAGATGGAATTTGCACAATCTTCACTTGACGGTCTTTTGAGCCGGGATGGACTTGGCTCCGCTTCAATCAATAATCTGATTTAGATCTCGACGATATTGGAATGAAGCGCTACCGGTAGGAAGCTATGGCAGGTCTCGGGGTTTCAATCGGTCTTTGGGTAATTCAGGATATCATGACCTCTTAAAACGAGAGGTCGGCTGGGCTTTTTATTGACTGGACCTCTAAAGATGAGAGGTTGGCTTTTGGGGATGTGTTTGGGATTTCTATGGTGGGGGAATCCATGATTTCATTTTCAATGCCTCTAAGAATGAGAGGTCAATCTTGGCTTTGGTCAAAGGCAAGGGTAATGGGAATGTCCTCTAAAATCGAGAGGACGGCTTGGGATCGGTTAGAGGTAATGGTGAGGGGACATCTGTGCTGTCTCTTTTATTCACTCTGAGACTCCTTCTGAGTAACGACCGGATCCTTTGACTTTTGCTTTTGAGAGGATCGCTGGGGACTAAGCTCTCTTTCTTTTCTTTTTTTTTCTCTTTTTTTTTTTATTTTTTTTATTTTTGTCTCTCTCTTTTTTTCAATTTTGCCTTTGAGAGGAGCATTTCAGCTAGTCTCCAGGATGGATCATTGCATTCTGCCATTCTTGAGCTTGGAGACGATCAATCTTCTTTTGAATCACGGGAGTCTCAAGAATAGTCCCTCTTCTTCGGGCGATGGTGTAACGATTTGTGTCCATTTTCCCGAAAGATTGGCGTTTTTCTTTTCTTTGAAAATCAATCGAAAAAACAACACGGAGTCACCACGCCATTTTTATTTTAAGGGCCAAAACTTTGAAAAATGCCCGAGATTAGAGATTTGGGTTCGGAGGTCACGTTACACGCCGGGAAGAACGTTAGTGTTCACCCGGAATGCCTCGTAAAACGAGTCTTCCAAGCTTAAAAACCATTTGTGTGTGTGTGTGTGTGTTACTTTGGCCAAAATAAGTTGAAACTGAGAAAAATAAAATTTGGGAACTCTTTATTAGACTTTAAACAAGTCCCATGATTTTTGGTATGATTTTTGGGTTGAGTTTTGGTACTCAAAAGATTTTTTGAAGTTGAAAAACCAATTCTGCCAGAATGAAAAAGGCAGTGGACACTTGATTTTAAAATGGGTTTAAAGGCTTTAAAAGTTCAAAATATGGGAAAAGTACGAGGATGAATGTTGTTCAAAACACCTTAAATAAGGTTTCTGTAAAATAACTTTTCCATTTGGAGATGATTTGGTGGACCAAAACCTTCTGGAAATCTCAGATATGAAATCTGGGTTTCCAGAGACTGATGAACTGACCTTTAAAAGAAAATTTGAAAAAGGGAGTTTTACTCACGCAAAAAATAAAGTAAAAATATGTCTGGAAAGATCTGGATGTTGGCTATAAAAAGTATTTTGCAGTCAACACCAAATTCCAAGTTCTTCTGTGTCCAAAAAATTAGACCATGGACAAAGGTCTTAGAGAAAGGCTACTGGACAGCAACTTCCTTTTGAAGAAAAAGATGATTTTAAAGGGGGTTTGGCATCCATGCTTGTCCCCATTTCCTTAGGCTTTGATTAGTAGTCACTAGACATTTTAGTGATGATCTACTATATCAAGCCATCCTTAGGGTACATTAGGACTAAGCACTTCATTTGCTTGGGAAGGGGAATTTTATCCTTGAAAATGAAGATTTGATGTATAAAAATGATTTTTAGGGTTTTGAAAATATGTTTGCAAGTAAGTAGAGACACTTTGAAAAGAATGTTGATCCTTATAGAGGATCATCCATGGAGATGAACTTCCATGGTGATCCTCTTGGATCTAGGGCAAGAAATGAACAAATTACATCTTCAAAGTATGAGATGCATGCATGGATGAGAGAGATTTAGGGTAAGGAGAAGGAGGTTATACCTATCTTCTTTAGTGTTTGTGTTTGATTTTTGAATTTTGAAAGTGTTTGATGATTTGTGATTTGGGAAGATAATCAAGAGAAAAGAGTGACAATTCAAGGGAATTCTCACTATTTTCTCAAGTATTTTCGCCAAGGTGGAGCTGTGAATTGTGTTGTTGCTTTTTTTTTTCTGTGACTGAAGGGTTCAATTTATAGGCCACTGAGAATTACATTCTCATCCGCGCGGAGGGTTCTGAAGGCGTGCCTGGTGCATTAAATGCTGCTCCAGGCTTTAGACAGGAAGAATATTTTTGTCAAACAAGCAACTGGCTGTTGACTGCAGCTTCCATTTCGGGATTTTACAATTCTTTTGCTTTTTTGAGATTCTTTTCTTGGTTTAACCTCAAATAGTAATCCCTAATCTACCCTCACTTTGTTAGAAAAGTTAGGAATTGTTAGGAATGTTAGGACTTTCGTTAATTTTCTAACGAAAATACTAACAACTCAAATTGGAGCACTTACAGTAGCCCCTCGGCGACGGCGCTTTTGAAGGAAGCGGGGTCGTCGATAAGAGTAAGGCTCCATATTTGACAGGATGATCAAGTGATCGAGTGGCTGAACCTAGCGATAGGCTACCTACGTATCCCGAATGAGAATCAAGCCGGCCGTAGTTCAGGTCTTTGACCCTGGAATGACCATTTTGAGGCGTCGGCAGAGCGAGTTCGATCGATTTGCCGAGAGAAACTCCGTTGGGATAAGAGATGACCATTTTGGTCTGGTGGCTGAAATTGTATATCCGCTCTGCTGGGGATAGGAATGACCATTTTGGTCTGATGGCTGAACCTAGTGATAGGCTACCTACGTATCCCGAATGGAAATCAAGCCGGTCGTAGTTCGGGTCTTTGGCCCTGGAATGACTATTTTGTGGCGTCAACCTGTAACGATGGCTTTTTAGGTGCCTCGAACCTTGAAGATGATGGCGTTTTAGGTGCCTTGGACCTTGATGATGGCATTTAGGTGCCTCGAACCTTAAAGATGATGGCGTTTTAGGTGCCTCAAACCTTGATGATGGCGTTTTAGGTGCCTCAGACCTTGATTTGAAATGTTTTCCCTATGGTGGACTTCATTCGTCTGCTGCCGAGGGAAAGGATGACCGTGCTGGTCGAGTGGCTGGACCTAATGATAGGCTACCTACGTATCCCTAGTGGGAATCAAGCCCTTACGTAGTTCGAAAGCTGCTCGGGATTTCGTTGGCTTTCGTTGGGGAAAAATTGGGCTTACGTTTTACGGCTGTGGATGATAATGATGAAAGAAACGGGATTCCGTTAACTTCGCAGGGGATTTTGTTAGCCTTTGCTAGGGAAGAAGGGCTTACGTTTTACGGCCGTTGATGATTTTGATGAAAGAGACGGGATTCCGTTATCTTTCTCGAAGAAATCGGACTTACGTTTTACTGCCGTTGATGATTTTGATGAAAGAGACGGGATTCCGTTATCTTTCTCGGAGAAATCGGACTTACGTTTGACTGCCGTTGATGATTTTGATGAAAGAAACGGGATTCCGTTATCTTTGTCGGAGAAATCGGACTTACGTTTGACTGCCGTGAAGGTTCCTTTGAAAGGGGGTTAACTTTGGTTAACTTTGGTTAACTCTGTCGAGTTTGGGACTAAACTGCAGAGTCTTGAAATTTTAAAGGGCAAAATGGTCTTTTTGCCACCTCGGTTCTGTCCGCGCGGAGGGGAATGAAACCCTGACAGGTTTAAATGAGGGCCACCGCCCTTCCTTCTTCTTCCTCATATTTTCTTTTCAGTTTTCGAGAGCAGAGAGAGAAAACCGAGGAGAAGCCATTGTTAGCCAAGAAAAGCTTCGAAAATCTTCCGTTTTCTTTGATTTTTCGAGCAATGGAACACGCGGGAGTAGCCATTCAAGGCCAAGGACGTGGCCCGGTCGCAGAGAAACGATTAGAGCTCGTTCGAATGAGGAGGCATTACACACTTTCGCAATCGATTGCGGAGGAGCCATACCCCGATGCGTGGCAACATTGGGCCACTGATCCGAGTCTCCGAACGGTATATTTCGAATCACTCTGTTCCCTTTATTGATTTTTGTTTGAAAATGATTTTTTGTGATTTTTTTTTTATTTTTCGAAAATTGATGTTCTTGGTGTTGAATTTTGGCTTTGATGATTTGCATGTTGTAATGAGTATATGAGTGACCCAAATATGCATTTTGTTTGGAAAAAGAATTGGCATTTTCGCCATTTTTTTTTTTTTTTAAATTCGAAATTTGTAATTGAAAATCTGAAAATTGTGATTTGAAATTTGAAAATGATGTTCTTGACATGAGTGTATGCATTGTGTTTGAAAAGAATGGGCATTTTGCCATTTTTGAAATATGAGATGATAAAAATTCGCCCGAATCCGGGACGGACCTCCTCTTTTTTTTTTGTTGCAATGAAATGAATGTATGCCTCTTGTTTTTGTAAAAGTAGGATTTTTTTTTTTTGTAATGGGATGATGAATGATATGAATGTATGTATGCATAGGATTTTTTTTTTGAAAAGTGGGACGAATTTTCGCTTCCGTTGATTCCTTGTGAAAGATTGCTTTTTATGCAAAAATGGGACGGAGTTTTTCATTCCGTTGACTCGATATTATTGACATGCTTTCTTCATGTATGAATGAATGAATGGTATTTGCTGAAAAACTCTTTTGTGCGAGAAAAATGGGGCTAGGTTCGTTGTATGCCGTTATCTTTGATTTTACGCAAAACTTCATGTTTATGATGCATGTGTATGCTTTTTGAATGCAAATGCCAAATGCAGAATTTCTTTTGACATTTTTATTTCCCCTTTTTTTTTAATTGCAGGGCGGAAACAGTTTCGTGACGGAGCAGCTGAACAAGATGAAGACTCGGGGATCGGTGGAGTCTGTGATTTACTTGTGGGACCGGCTTCCGGTTTTGGGCAGAGGAGCGATGATGAGTCCTAGACAGATCGTCATTGAGACTGGATTGTACGAGTTCATCGAGTGCTTGAGGGGGTTGGTCAAGTTCCCCAAGAGTAAGGGCCTGATCTTTGCTTTGGCACAGCATTGGTGGGACGTGACCCACACATTCCATTTCTTCTGGGGCGAGGCCACGGTCACACCTTCTGACTACGCTGCGATTACGGGCCTGTCCTTTAAAGGACGGAGCATTGAGTGGAGAGACGGCTACAGTGATCTGGATTTGCAGGCCCTTCTAGGATTTTCCCCTATTCCCAAAAAGGGGATGGAGATGGAGTACGCTGTGGTCCACGGGAAGATCGTGGAGAGTATTGAGAGCTACGAGGCTGGGGATGAGAGGATAGGCGCTGAGCAGATTGCTAGGGCCTTTTTATGGTTTGCCTTTTCGAGCACGCTATTTGGACATGCCGAGGGGACGACTGTTTTTGCTTTGCTGAGGTCCCTGGAGGACGTGGGGATGGCTGGAGAGGTATCTTGGGGAGAGGCAGGGTTGGCAGAGCTATATTTTGCTCTGGATCGATATAGCCGGAAGGCTGTCAGCTCTTTGACGTGCTTCGAGTTCCCTCTGGAGGTACAAGCTTTCTTTTTTGCTTTCCCTCTTTTCTTTAAGCACGTATTCTTTTTCGCACTTAATGGATTTGATCTTTACTTTTCGTAGGTATGGGCTCTGGAGTTTTTTCACGTCACGATGTGGCGGCAGCCGGTGGAGTACATCGGGGCGTATCCGGCCATGCTTTCTTGGCCCAAGTATGCCCGGGAGAAGAAAGATTCTAGGGGGCGCACAACCCTCAAGTACTCTGATTGCCTGCCTTTGACGAGGGCTGAGACAGATGAGGGGATCATATTCTACCCCTGGGATCGCTTCGATGTGGAGCAGTTGAAGGGTGCCGAGAGATGGACCGTGGAGCGGAGGATCTTGAGGGGCTTGACCTGCGACGCGTATTACCTGGGGGAGAGAGTGATGCACCAACATGGCGTGGGTGCACCTGTGATGGCTCCGGTGGAGCCTCCTGCTGACATGATGCATCCGAGTGAGAACACGGAGACCTGGGATGATTATCGAGGTGGCCAGCACCACTCGAGGTTCATGGCGATCGAGGAGTACTCGCGATTTGTCTTGTGGAGGCTGAGGATGCCTTAGGTTCTTGAGAGAGAGGGATTGGGGATTGTGCGGTATCCTCGATCGAGCTTTTCGTATGTCCAGGACGGGGTTAGGCTGAGAGTACAGATCCCTGTCCCTGATCGGGTTCCACGAGCTTTCCGGCATCGTCCGCATATGAAGGTATGGCCTCTCCTTCTCCTCTTTTTTTTGCTTCTGTCTTTTCCTTTCTTTCCTGTCATCATCTTTCGCCTTAATTATTTCTGACGCTTTTATTCCCGTGCAGTTCCCGGCCAAGGTGGTGGAGAAGCTGACGAATCAGGTGATCGGGGCCAAGAGGTTTATCAAGAATATGGTTATTTGTGGGTCTTCTCAGGGCAGGAGGAGACGAGCACAGCCGGCGCCTGTCGAGCGGGAGACTTCCCCTATTCCTTCCGAGCCTTCTTCCGAGACTCCTCTTTCTCCTCTCATAGATCCCCGGTGTGAGTCTTTGCCTTCGGACCACGTCATTCTCGGGGATTCGTATGGACAGGGACATGTCTGGCACCACGGTGGGTCTTCTTTGCACGTCCGGGAATCCGACGCGTTTTCGTTCGGATACGACTTCTTTGCGGATCTTAGCTTGCCGTATCGGGAGTGTGCTTAGGTTGGTCCCACGAGCCTTCCTCCGAGACGAGGATGATTACGAGCCCGAGATATTCATGGCTACTGCGAGGAGGCGGGCCCGAGCCGTAAGAGGGATCGGGGAAAGCGCCGATCAGGGATTCGGCGACGATCTTCGAGACCGATTTCGAGATCGCACCTATTTTTTTTTTTGACAGAGAATAGCGCTTTTTTTATGCACATCTTCTTTTTTTTGGAATGTAATAATTTAGGATTTTATTTTATTTTATCTATCGTGAATGCAATGTTGTATGAATGCACTTGTTGCATGAGCCCCGGTTTTGGCAAGGGTGTGAGTGTTTGGTATATGAAGCTGTTTGGGCGGGTTTTGCACAAGGTTCGAGCATTGGGATGAAAATATTCCTCCGTTGTGCGGCGGTTTGAGCTCGCTGTAGATTTTTACGGGCGACAATTCTGTCCGCGCGGACAGGTTCGACATCTGACAGGGTTCATTTATTTCGGTGGTTGGATCTGGTTTGGTCCATAAATGCCATTAAAACTTCGTCTTCTCCAGTTCAAAATCACTGGAAATTCGAGAGAGAAGCCAAAAAAGCCATGGAAATGTCCAAATTTTCCCCAAAATTGTCCAAGGAAGAGCAAATGTTGTTCTTTGAAAAGTTCAAGGAGTGGTGTAGGGAGATTATGCACGAGAGGAGGTCATTTTTCGAAGAGAGGTACAAGGTAAAGTGCTTGTGGTCTCTCAAAGAATTGGTTCCGGACTATGACCTCTTGAGAGCTTCTTCTTCATTTTGGGATACTAGAAGGCATGTCTTTTGCCTTTCTTACAATGAAGTGGTCCCGACCGTTGAAGAATTTCGGGCTTTACTTGGTGGCCCGGAGGTGGAAGAGATTGGGGTTCCTTTGCCCGGAGGGGCTTCTTTTGTTGATAGGTTGTGTAACCTTCTTCATCTTTCCCCGGAGGAAGCGCAAGGTATGATTCGTAGTCCCGATCATTTTGATATTTCTGGTCTTCCTGATAGATTTAGGGGCTTAGGCTTGATTGATGATGCCTATTGGGATGCTTTTGCCCTCTGCATGTTTGGGACCTTGTTTATGGTCTACTCTTTTGGGATTTGTCATCGGGCTCTGCTGGATGTAGTGGTTCACTGTCGCTTGGGCAGAGATGTTGTACCTTTGATCCTGGGGGAGACCTTTCATGCTCTCGACAGGTTGGCTACCGGGAGGCGGTATATGCACGGTGGCAGCCCGTTTCTTTTGACCCTGTGGCTGATGGAACGCCTGGGGGTTCTTCGAGAAACTTCGGATATGATCAAGCCTTGGACATTTACCAGGAGAGGGGTTTCTGTGGATTTTGATGATCAAGGCTCGTGGGAGCATTGGATGGCTAGTCGCCGGACTGAAGATATCAGATGGTCGGTGCCTCATTGGCGGGTGGAGACTCGGAGAGTAATTCAGGACGGGTCTCATGTGGTTATACTTAGGGGCTTTCTCGATCCGGCTTTTACATTTCGGCTTTGGTTACGAGACGGTTCGGCTTGGAAGCGAGTTCCTTTGGAGGACTTTGATGATATAGCCACTAGGGTGGTGGCTTCGCTTCTATGGATGATCCTTCGGTGTTTCCATTTATTTCCCGAGTATGGAGGTATGATGTCTTTCCTCCTCGGGTTATCCTCGAGCGTCCGAGACTGTGTTCACGACCACTTGGTACCTGGATTGGTACGAGAGGCATTTGGGGGAGACGCAGATGGCTATTTTGAGACGGCGTGAGGCCATTGTGGGTGCAGAGGACTCCGACGGTTTCAAGAGGAGGAGGACCGAGGCGAGGGCCAACCCTCACGACGGGAGCGGAGATACTGTGGCCGACTATGAGGCTTATGTCAAGAGACAGAGAGGAGGACTCCTATGCTACCGGCTAGGCTACGGGGAGATGAGAGATGACGCTAGGGCCACTAAGGCCCCGACGGAGGGCCGGTTTGATAGATTATGTTCCTTTACGTGAGCTTGGTAGGAGGAAGACCGACATTTTTCCCTGTTCAAAGGAAGAAGACCCGAAGGGAAGAAGAGAGGGGATGCCAAGATCAAATAGCCCGGATCAAAGCAGCCTCGCGGCCCGGCATCTGGCATCTTTCGCGTTGGAGGTGTCTCGCCGTTTTGCTTTCGCATTTGTAGAGTCGCCACGCCGTTTTTATTAAGCCCAAAACATTGAAAAAGGGCATCAGTTTAAAGATAATTTTAAACTGTTTTTTGTGTGATAAGATTTTGAGTTCGGAGGTCAGATGACTCCCCGGGAAGAGAATATTAGAATATTAGAGCTCACCCGAGTAGCCTCGTAAAACGAGTCTTTCGGATACCCCTAATATCCTTTAAATGTTGTGTGTGTGTGTGTGCTTTTAAAAATGCATGCTGTATCGGATGTCTACATTATATGCTATGTATGGAAATGTATTGAAATAGTATAGGAAGGAAGCCTTACCAATGTTGGTTCGTGTCTGTCTTCCGCTGGGGAATGGTGTTTGAGGTCGGAGTAGCGTTCCGGTACGGATCGGGGTTGCTTCGGGAGGGACCGGTTGTACGTGGACGAGTTTCGGCGTGAGTTGAGGTTGTAGGCTGCGTTCGGGCGAGAGGTTCGGCGTGCGTGGGGATCGTCGGGATCACTCGGGCGAGAGGTTCGGCGTGCGTTGTGGTGGCGGGAGTCACTCGGGCGAGTTTCGGCGTGGTTTGGGATCGTCGGTTTGACTCGGAAAGAGCCGGGACACCGTGGAAAGACCACAAGGCCTCGGAGTACCACGAGGGCCTCGGAGTACCTCGAGAGTGCCTCGGGGCAGCGGGAGCGTCTCGGGAGCGCTCGGGGAGGCTTCGGAGCACCGCAAGGGAGCTCGGAAGGCCTCGGAAGGATCCGAAAGGGGCGGGAGTGCCTCGAGAGGACTTAGAGGGGAGCCAGAAGGCTAAGGGAGGAAGAGAGAAGAGGGAGGTCTACGAGGCTAACGTGGATGAGTCTGCGGTGTTTCCCGTATGTTTGAAAGGGGTGATCCAGATGGGGTACTTACGAAGCCCCTCGACGACGTCACTTATGAAAGAAGTGGGGTCGCCAGATAAGATAAGGGTCCTAATCTGGATCGCGTCTTTGGGAGAGGAAGTGGACCGTGAGGGTCAATGTGAGGACGTGGTGGTGTCCTTTTGTGTGACCTTTAGGTCAATAGGTCCGACCACTGTGATAGGATTCCTACGTATCCCCCAGGCGGGAATCGAGCACAGTCGTAGTTCGGGTGTGGGGTGAGTGTTTTGTGAATGCGGGCGTGGTGGTGCCACTGAAGTGTTGTGTGGCCAGCCGAGGTCGGTGGTAAGCGTGGTGGTGTCTGGGTGACCGCATAGGTCGATGGGAAGGACGTGGTGGTGTCCTGGTGGCCGTATAGGTCGATGGGGGACCACAGTGATAGGATTCCTACGTATCCACAGGCGGGAATCAAGCACAGTCGTAGTTCAGAGGTCGTGAATTTGTGAGTGCATGTGGGCGTGGTGGTGCCCTGAAGTGTTGTGTGACCGCCGAGGTCAGTGGTAAGGACGTGGTGGTGTCCTAAGATGTGGTGACCGCCGAGGTCAATTGTGAGGACGTGGTGGTGTCCTGGGATGGAAATTTTACGATTTTCCGAATCGGGTGGTTTAAGGCCTTCCGGGCCGGGATTAATGATTTGGGAGGTTTATACGGTCTTCCGGACCGAGTGATTTAAAGCCTTCCGGGCTGGGGATTGTGATGTGGGAGGTTTATACGGTCTTCCGGACCGAGTGGTTTAAAGCCTTCCGGGCTGGAGGTAGAGTGAGGACCTGAATCGTCTCATGATTGCGGTTGGTGCCACGCTGGAGGACTTTGAATCGTCATCTGGCGGCGGTTGGTGCCACGCTGGAGGACTTTGAATCGTCTTACGCGGCGGTTGGTGCCACGCTGGAGGACTTTGAATCGTCATCTGGCGGCGGTTGATGTGATGCGCGAGGACTTTGAATCGTCTTCTAGCCGCAGTTTGATGTAATGCGCGAGGACTTTGAATCGTCTTCTAGCCGCAGTTTGATGTAATGTGCGAGGACTTTGAATCGTCTTCTAGCCGCATTTGTGGAGGCGTGGCTGCCTTGTGCTTCGAGAGGCGTAGATGCCTTTGTGTTTTTGCATGTTGATGTAGAAGGTTGGACTTACGATGACTGCCGGTGTTTGAGCCTGAGTTGAAGTGGGCAAGGATGACGGTCGGTGATTGCTTCACCATTTGGCGTTTTGGAGGCGTTTCGTACCTTGGGACTTGTACTCGGAGGTGTTGGCTCCTTCTTGTGCTTGTTTGCCGTTGAGTGGGCAAGGATGATGATCGGTCTTTGAGGATATGCGATCTCCGTATGTGACTTCCCTTTCGACTTGTTGGGGGGAGGAGCTCGGGCTTACTTTGATGGCCGGTGCTTGCGCTGCCGTTGAAGTGGGCGAGGTCCGGTCTTACGCTTGACGGCCGGTGCTTAATTGCTTTGAGGATGCGCTGACCACAGTAGGGGCCACATTGGGAAGATGACTTCGGACCTCCAGTGGTTGAGTTGTCGTTGAGCGTTTGGAGGCATCTTGTGCCTTGATATTCGTGCTGGGAGGTGTTGGCTCCTTCCTGAATTGCCGTTGAGCGGGCGGTGGTTGGATTGCCGTTGGAGTTGGCGAGGACCGGTCTTACGTTGATGGCCGGGGATTGAGTTGCCGTTGAAGTGGGCGAGGACCGGTCTTACGGCTTGTGGCCGGTGGTTGATGCGGTTGAAGTGGCGAGGACCGGTCTTACGCTGACGGCGTAGGTGGTTGGTGAAGGGTTAGGGACCATTACGCACTTGGATTTCTTGGAAAAGGCCTTAGGACGACCGGGGGCAAAGATTATAAGGGCGGGGAAAGTAATTTGGCCCCCTCTTGCAAAGAGGTCCGTACGGACCAACCTGGTTGCAAAGAGGTCCGTACGGACCAAGTTGGCTTTTTACAGTTCCCAGGCTTTGACCAGGTTTAAATGACCGAGCCCTTCCCCATTCCTTCTTCTTCCAGGCGTAAACCAGGCGAGAGAGAGAGAGGAAAAAAACCTCCATTGTTAACCAAAATCAAAGATTTTTTGCTTGAATTGTTTGCCAATGGCGGAGGGATCTCGAAGGAGTCGTCGTCAACGCGCGATCAAGAGGTGGTCGAGCAACGGATGGAGCTCAGAAAGGAATTGGATTTCGTTCGTTCCATCTTCGAAGAACCCGGATGTTTTGTATCCGAATCCGGAGGTGCACAATCGTCGCTCCATGAACGTCGGGGAGGTAAGAAATCTGCTCCGTTTTGATTCCCTGCTCGAATTTTTGAATGCTAGAACTAGGTTTTAGTTTTTCGCATTTTTGAATTTTTTTTTTTTTGTTATTATTTTATGCCTTTTTGTGAAATTCTTGATGAATTGTTGAAAATGGACATGTAAAAATTGTGGGTATGTGTATTTTGTGCAGAAATGTGTAGATTAGCTCTTATTTGTGAAAATAAAGTGCCTATCTAGTGAATTGCATGCTTTGGTGTTTTGTACCTAATGCTATTTATGTATGTACATTGTGAGAAAAATTATCGTGTAGTGATAATTTTTGTGAAAAAATGTGACACGTGCCGTGTTTTGTGACGGGTTATATGTGAAAGTGTGTGCCGTGTAGGGACGGATTTTTTTTTGTGTTATGCATATGTGTCGTGCCGTGTTTTTGGGTGACGGACTACGTAGGGGAAAATATGTGCAATATGTGCCGTGTTGGGACGGATTTTCTTTTGAAAATGTGTCGTGTAGGGTTTAATCCCCCCCCTTTTTTTCTTTTGAGAAAGTTTGTACAGTGTGTGCCGTGTTTTTGTGACGGACTGCATGAGAAAAATTATATGCATGATATATGTGAAAATTATGTGCATTATATGTGCATTATATGTGGGAAATATGTGCATTGTGTGCCGTGTTTTGTGACGGGTTACATGGAAAAATTATATGTATAATGTATGTGAAAATTATGTGCAATATGTGCCGTGTTTTGTGACGGGTTATATGTGCCTTTATATTAAGAAATCTTGTGATTGACGTACCTTTCTTTGTGTTTACTGCGGGATGCGGGAGCTTATGGCGGGAAGGCCGAAGGATGAAGACTTCGGGGATCGCTCGAGGCATGTTGTGGAGCTATGGCGGCGGATGCCCGATATTTCCGTGGGCGGTAGGCGAGTCCCGGAGGCTGGTTTATGCTTCGGCCTAGGTGTGTTCGTTGAGAACACAGGTGGAGTGTCGACACGAGGAAGAACAAGAGTGTCTTCTGGGTTTATCCAAGTATTGGTGGGATACCACCCGCACCTTCCACAGAGTGGGCGAGGTGACGATGGCGCCAGCTGATTTTCTTTGCTATTAGGGCTCTCCTTGAAAAGGAGGGCCGGTGCGGTGGAGGATATGATCTCCGATGTGGTCTTGTGGCCGAGCTGCTGGGCTTTCGAGCCTCGTCCTCGCGAGGGCACAGGCATGTTGTATAGTGATGTGGAGGCGAAGATCACGGCCGATGTGGGGCCTATGTTCGGGGGACCGGCCGGGTGACGGCGGAGCGATTGGCGCGCTCCTTTTTGTGGTATGCACTGTCAGAGACTTTGTTCTCGAACCACGCGACCGCGGCTCCCTTTGCTTTGTTGGAGAGCTTGATTGACTGGATAGGGTGCGCGACATTGCTTGGGGCGAGCGAGGCTTGGCGAGCTCTACTTCTCCTTGGACCGGTTTAGCGGGGGTGGCGGTTCGTTGGCTTTGTTTGACTTTGCTCACGGAGGTATGAGTTTATTGCTTTGTTTTTTGATTTAGCGATCTTGTTATTTCTCCATTGTCTTTTTGCACTTGAGCCTTCTCTGTTTTTGTCGCGGGTGTGGTTTTATGAGGTTTTCCGGTGCTTCCTGAGTGGGATAGAGATCCGGGCATTCTTTGCGTACCACTGTATGCTAGGAGGCTCGTACGGCGAGGAAGAGGAGGACCGGCGGGGAAGCTCACCATCGCCTACGAGGGATGTGCGGGAGCGTCTGGGAGAGATAGCCGTGAGGGGTTTGTCTTGTTCCCGTGGACTCGGTATAGAGGGAGATGAGTTTGAGGGGCTCCCGAGGTGACAGCGCGGCGGAAGATCTTTGCGGGGCTTGACTTGTGATGTCATGCACAGGGAGCGGGTCTTCGCTGGGCAAAATGGCCCGTGTGCTTCCCCGTGGCTCCGAGGGACCCTCCTCTTTGGGATGCTTGACTCCGGGATATGGATGTGCTTGACTTCGAGAGGTACCTTGGCGGTGTCGGTGCGAGGAGTTCATTTATACGGAGAGGAGTACGGGGCCTTCGTGAGGAGGAAGGCGAGGACGCCGCAGTGCCGGGGCGCGGAGAGAGGCCGGCCCGCAGGCTCCCCTGCAGGATTCCGTGCGGGGCCGGATTTCACGTACGTCCGCGGGGACGGATCGAGGAGGAGGGTGTCATGCCGTTCCGAGCAGCTCTGCTGCATACCGAATGGATCCCGACAGATCGGTGAGTGTCGACTCTTTTCCATCTTGGCATCTTTTACTGTATTTTTCTCTTTTTGTTGTTGAGTATAAGCCGTATTCTTGATGAGCGTTTCTTTAGGCTTCTTGTTGGTGCGGAGTCCGGGGAGAGCTTATGATATGCCGACTTCGCCGTTACGTGGCGATGAGGTCGTTTGCGAAGAAGATGGCTTCGAAGATATCTTGCTTAGGTCTTCGCGACGCGTGCCGGCGTACGAGCTATGCCTTCGAGGCACTGCGCAGACGTTCTCCGCCTAGAGCCGAGCCGGAGCCGCAGCAGGAGGGACCTTTGAGGGGGCGCATAGCATGGATGCGGGGCGTCTTCGGGAGGCTGCGGGGCCTTCGAGGAGCGGCCCTTTTATCGATTCATGCCTCCGCGTAGCGCGCGGGGTGAGGGTTCCTCGAGCCTTCTTTCTTTGATCCTTTCGCCGGATTTGATCCTTCCGAGTACTTTTCGTGGGAGCCTCGGGCGGGTGCTCGGTATTCGGCGACGAGGATGTATGACGGGCGAGTTATTTAGGATGCCCGACTTTTCTTTGGAGGACCTCGGCGAGGATGATGATGCGAGGATTACGATTAGTATTCATTTGCTTTCCCTCTTTTCATATCCCTCTTTTTTTTTGTTTAGCAACAGAGACATTTATGGGTACCGTAATAAAACACATGTATTTGCATGGCAAACAAGACATTTTATTTTAAGATGTAATGTCATTTTTGTGATTCCAGGAATTGTCCTAGAAATTGTTGCTATTATTATTTTTTATTTTGTACATGCCACGTGAGCCGAGAGTGTGTTTGTGGGTAGTGTTTGTTTGCGGAATGGCTTTGGCCGATGTTTGGGCGATTTGGAGCAAGGTTTCTTGAGGACGGTGGTTTTATGCTTGTTTCTTTGGGAAAATGGGTTACTGTTTGCAAGGAGGTCCGTACGGACATACTTAGCATGCAAAGAGGTCCGTACGGACCAACCTTGCTTTTGGGAAGGACATAAATGCTTTCCGGTGTGCGGTTCTTCCCATTTCCCCATTTGCGGCCATTTTCGAGCTTTCTTCCCCATTTTCTCTAGGAACCTCCATTTTTGCCATGGATTCTTCGTACGTCCCTAGAATTTTGCCGAGGCTTTCGCAGGAGAGGCAAGCACACTTCCTTGAGCAAGTTGAAAACATGGATGCGGCGCCGTATGAGGCATCGAGAGACGGGCTTTCGAGGTAAGGTTTCGTCTTTGCTCGGTTTGGTCTTTTAAGGAGTTGGTTCTGATTGGGATTTGTCGCGGGCTGCCGCGAAGTTGCAGGATGTTAGGAGGCACGTGTCTTTGTTTCTCTTATAATGAAATGGTGCCCACTTTTGAGGATTTTCGGGCTTTGATTGGAGGGCCGGAGGTGGAGGCCATCTCGCTTCCTTTGATTGGTGGTGTTGCTGTGAGCGTGAAGCTTGCGGACTTTCTTCGTGCTTCGTTGGAAGAAGTGCGAGGGAATGATCCTTGATTCGGGTCATATCGACATTTACGAGCCTGCGGAGCGGTTCATGGTTGATGATGAGTGACGTCTCTTGGGACGCATTTGCCTTGTGCGTGATGGCGACGCTTTTCTGGTCGGCTCCCTTGGCATTTGCGATGGCGTTTTGCTAGATGTGGTAGGGCACCGCAAAGCCGGGAGAGGATATTGTCCCGTTGGTCTTTGGGGAGACTCTTCGTAGTATCGGCAACCGTCGCGGCAACTGGGGATCGGTTCATGAGAGGGGGAAGCCCCGCTTTGCTCACACTTGTGGGCTGCGAGAGAGACTTGAGGCCATGCCCGAGGCTCAGACGTCGTTTAGTCCGTGGTCATTTGCTCGGCGACCTCTTGTGTTGGATAAGGATCGGTCACTGGAGAGATGGATGGCACGGCTTGGTACGCATCAGATCCATTTGGTGGGTTCCGCCTTTGGAGGATTGAGACCGGGAGGGTCTTGCGGGAAGGGTCCTACGTTGTCGAGTTCCGGGTTTGTCTTGGTCCTCCTTCTATATTCCGTCGCTTGTTTCCTGCGGTTTGGGATGAAGCAGGAGCCTTTGTTGAGGTGGGATGACCTTGCTACTTTGCGGAGGTAGTTCCTCTTTGTATGGCGGCTGGGTGCCTTCTTGTATTTTACGAGGGTATGGAAGTATTCCGCTTTCCCTCTGTGGTACTCCCTTAGACGTAGGGAGCGTTGTATTGGCAGGACTCGGTATACGGCACAGTATGAGCAAAGATGTTGGGCGATCCCAAGTGGTCTTGGAGAGCAAAGCGTGCAGCGATTCTGGGACCCGCTGCCGTAGTAGCTATTGCCTTAGAGTGCCGAAGCCTGGTCCGACCCTTTGGATGTGACGGGAGACGCTTTGTTTGACTACGCGACTAGAGTTGACCGACCGACAGGAGAGGTCCTCTTTGCTGCACTCGCAGGGAGGAGATCCGAGCCGAAGCACGGGCGAATGAAGCCCCGAGAGCTACTGGGTTGTTTGACTCTACGGGGAGGACCCCGATCTCTGACCGAGAGACGCAGAGTTGGTTCACGTGAAGCGAAAGAAGACTCGCCGGGACGAGGGGAAGAAAGGAAAGAATGGCGAGGGACAAGCGCGAGATGGCGCGGAATGACCTCCTAGGTATCCATTCATTGCATTGCAAACACATTATTAGTTAAATGTATTAAACTGTCTTTTAGCATGTTGTGAACTTGAGAGTGTAGACCGTGCTTCGAACTCATCAAGAAATGTTGTAACCGTTAGTGATTTGTGATTTACTTTTAAAGCTTTGTCGAGACGCAAGATCTCTTGTTTCGCCGCTTCGTTGTGCACTTTGCCTGGCGTCCATCTTTGGACTTTTCGTTGCATCTCGCGGACCAGGCGAGCCTCGCCCCGACGCAATCCCTTTCAGCCGAGGCTTTGTGCTTGGCGTCGAGAGGTTGAATGCTCCCTTGACAAGTCGTTACGACGGTCTTATTTTTGTAGCTTCCGCCATTGTCAAGGTCGGGCTCTTGACCTCAATTTCAGCCTTCGCTGAGCTTCTTTTGTTTTTTTTTTTTTTATTATTTTTTTTTGTGAGCCCTTGCTCGAAGCTCTTTTTTTTTTGAAGCGCGTGAGGGCGAAGACAAGCCCCCGGCTTGGAAGCTGTATGAGCCGGCCGTTTGATGCCGAGCGACCCTGATGTCCTGATGTTGCCGCCGTCGTTTGACTTGGTCAAGGTGGCTGGCTGGGCGTGTTCTTGAAAAGTGCGGAGCTTGATGGAGGTCTTGATTGACATTCAAAATTTTGACTTTTTTGTGTATTTTTAGACCGGACCAATTAAGGTTGCCTACGTTCCGGACTAGAGGGCTCAGTGCCGCGTAGTTCGACACTACATGGAGTGCGCAAGAGACGCACACTGCTCTTCTTCAGCGAAGTATCTCGCGAAGTTTGCTTCCGTTGACCGGATTCATGAAGGGATTGCCGTCTAGGTCCGTTAGCTTCATGGCGCCTCCGAGAAGATCTTTTGAACCACGAAAGGGCCGATCCATGTGGGTTCCCATTTTCCCAGTGGGTTGGTTCGAGTGGGGAGGCTTTTCTTTTGAGTACAAGGTCACCTTCCCCGATGTCTCGGGATTTGACTTTCTTGTCGAAAGCTCTAGCCATCCCGCTTTGATAGGCTCGGACGTGTTCCATGGCCTTTAGTCGTCGCTCGTCTAGCGTAGCCAATTCGTCATGCTCGGCTTGAGCCATTCGACTTCGTTGATGTCATTTTCCACAAAGACTGAGTGAGGGGAACTTCTAGCTCGATGGGAAGGACTGCTTCCATCCCATACGTCGGGGCAAATGGGGTTTCTCCCGTGGTCATTGACGTGTGCGATCAGCGGGAAGCCCCAAAGTGCAAGAGTGCAGCTTCTCGGGCCAATCTCGTCCTCGGGTGGTCATTTTTCGGATGATCCGTTCGAGGGTTTTGTTTGCCGCTTCCACGGCGCCGTTTGTTTGTGGGCCGGTAGGGAGAAGATTTGTGGCGTGTGATCTTGAATTCACTGCCAGCACGTCAAATTCCCCTTCGAAGTGTGAGCCGTTGTACGATATGACCTCATTTGGGATGCCGTATCGGCATATGATGTTTTCCTCGAGGAAATGCGCGACCTTCTTGGAAGTGAGTACCTTGTAGGACTTGGCTTCGACCCATTTGGTGAAGTAGTCGATGGCCACTAAGATGAACTCGTGACCGTTGCCGCCCGGCGGAGCGATTTTCCCGATGACGTCAATTCCCAAGTGGCAAAGGGCCCAGGTGTAGTCGTGCAAGTAGAGATCGTGGGGAGGTAGATGATTGAGGTTGGAGAACCGAATTGGCTGGCACTTGTCGCGGCTTCGGACAAAGTGGATGCATCCTGCCTCCATGGAGATCCAAGAGTAGCCCATCCCGAGAATGATTTGCATCGTGGCTCTAAAAGAAAGCGTTCATGTGGGGACCGCAAGCCCCATTGTGGACTTCGTTCATGAAGCACTTGCTTGCTTCTTGGCCCGATGCAGGCGTAGGAGTAGCCCCGTGGTAGCGTTTCTTGGCCATAGCATGTCCCGAGGATGACGAAGTGAGAGGCAAGGCGTTTTAGGGCCATGATGCTCTTGGTTTTGACCCCTCCCGCGTGTGGGTCTTCCTTGTTCATGAAGGTGGTTTCCCGTTCTTGAGGTATTGGAAGATCCGGTTATACCGTGGCTCATTGACGGGCTTAGGTTCCGGTCCGATCTCACAACAAGAGGCGTGAATTTCCTTTCGTCCGACTTTGAAGGGTTTGATTGCTTTTCCTTCGTGGATTTCCACAAGGGAGGCCAAGGTGGCTAAGGCATCCGCAAACCTCGTTTCGGTCTCTTGGCAAGTAATGGAAGGTGACCTGCGAATTGTGTGATGAGGTCCTCTATG